>JANHGB010001910.1:0-23270 GCA_026283785.1 Coracopsis vasa | reverse complement strand
GAATAAGATAAATACAAAATGCATGGGAAGAATAAATTATTCATAGAATCATAGAACCCCAGGTTGGAAGGGACCTTAGGGATCATCTGCTGCAACCTTTCTAGGCAAAGCATGACCTAGACTAGATGTCCCAGCACCCTGTCCAGCTCTTGTGTCCAAGTGTCCAATGATGGGGAATCCACCACTTCCCTGGGGAGATTATTACAATGGCTGATTGTTCTCATCAGTTGGATCTTCCCAGGGAGTAACACCCCTTGTCTTTTCCATGTGACTCCTTGTAAAAAGGGAGTCTCCATTTGTTTTTCAGCCACCCTTAAATACTAGAACAAATTGTTGTATTTATTCATCTTTGTCTAGGTCACTTCTATACTTTGAAATGTGAATGCTCGTGTTAAAGGCCCCTTTTCCCAGCTGTTGAAAATCAGTGTAGTTTAATTACTTGGATAAAGTTGCATTAAAGCAGTTGGCTTTCATTTGGAAGCCACTGTATCCAATTGCCAAAGAATGCAAGATATTAAGGTTATATTTCATGCATGTGTATTAAAGAATAAAACATAATCTTGGAATGGCCAAGCTAGACCTGACCAAAAGCCCATTTGCTGGGGATCTTGTTCCCAAGAGTGGCCAACAGCTTAGAGAGAGAAGAAAGCACATGACAAGCACATAGTGTTACATGCTCTGAACACTGTCTTACTGACCAGAATGATTAAAAAATCATTTCCTTGTCCTTGTCAGATCCTAATCTATTGATAAGAGTTGATAGTGCACCAAAGTTCTCCTATGCAGGAGACAAGGACTGCAGTCTCATTCAGATAGCAATATCAAAGGCTGCTTTTCTTCTTTTCCCTTTTTTTTCACCCTGTTTTTACAGTAGCACCTCCAACTCTACTGTTGCCTTATCTACTGATAAAGGGGGTTCTTACTAAGTTACAGAACAGTAAGTTCTTTTCTCCAGCTGGGTAAATGTCAGGCCTATGCCTCCCTTGCTTGTCCATGATGTGCTGACTGAAGAGAGGTTCTCCTGACTGCAGGTGATGCTGTCAAAGCTAGTTCTGCTGCTTCTGATAATTTTAACACGTTTTGTTTCATCAGAAGCACAGAAGTTCACTGAACAAGAAATTGCTTCTTTGTTGTAGAGATTTCTGTATAAATTGGTTAACAGTGCTATGTGGCTGCACTACACAACTTGGTACGTGCTCAAAACTTAAACTCTGGCACTTACCCTTGAGTGCTCTAGGTTATGTCAGCAATACACAGTTAGATGTTGAGATTGGTATCTGCTATTTTCTTTCTTTTGATCTACTAAATACAACTTTTGTACCCTTAGGACAAACGCAGCAGTTGCCAAGGTAGTATCACACTTCTCTGGCCGTGTAAGAGCCTTACCTTCGGAGGAGCTTTTGTGCCTCTAGTTGCAGCATACTATTTAAAATATACTGCTTTTATTTTTACACTGTTGGAGAGAAGTCTTCAACTTTATCATTTCATTGCAAATAAAATAAAAGAAAAACCAGCAAAGCGAAGCAAATTTAAAACTAAAAGGACAGTTTTAAAATCTCCTGATCCACTTTCAAGTTCTTTTCTCTTATCACAGCATTTCTTTTCTGTTTGCCTCAGCTGTCCTCACCACAGCTTCCACTCTACTGCAGATTAACTCTAGTTCCTAAGAGAGACTCTGCCTCTGTACATGGGCAGCAGGGACAGATATTTCTGGGCTTTTCAGATGCCACAGCTGAAAAAGCACCAGGGATTACAAATGTTCTTTTAAAGTCAAGCCTTTGTAGGCTTCTCCTAACACACAAAAGGTTATATTTTAATTCCTCGGCTAAATTTAAAGATCACATTCCCAGCAGGGTTACACAGTGTAACTCATCCAACATTGAATATTTTATAAAAAGCAGAATTCTGATGGTTTTATGCTTTGTGTAAAATAGGCAGCATTCGCTATGCATGAAACAAGTTATTTGATACATTTTCTTCATGTTTTTGTGCAAATTCATTTGTGTTTAATGTAGTCATCCCAGTCTGCTGGATTGTACTGGCTGTTTTCTTACAGGCTCCTGTGCTTTCTCAATTCCCGTTTTCACAAATGCTTCTGTTTAAGTGCTTATTTTGTGAGGCAGTCATATTTCACTCTTGTTTCTATCACTAGGCTTTAAAATTCCTTAAACAGTATATTTTTCCATAAAGTTGTCAATGTCAACTGTAGGAACTTGTGCAGGGAAAACATGATTTCCTTCTAAAACCTGTCTTTTCTTGTTCTCATTTTAAATGTGATAACATGAAGTTATGTGTGTTGGGGGGGGTATCTGTAGTTCTTTCTTAAAGCTTTCATTATAGTGTTTAGTTTTTTGTTGTTCATATACAGCCTTCTCTGCTTAATTATAATTTACATATACACTGAAAAAAATCTGTTAAATCCTCATGCTCAAGATTATTAATCACTTGTCTTTGGCAATTTGTTAATTAAAATTTAGTAATTTCCTCTTCTTACTCTTTTGCTAGGATAATCAATTCTCATTGGGAACACTAATAAAGAGGTTTTCGTTTTGCAACAGCTGTTACGTTTGCAGCTGCTAATTTAACTGTGAACTATGGGCTACAAATTCTTCCCACTTTTCTTCCCTGTTTTAAAGTTCAGTACATTGAAACCTGCTTCACCTGTGGGTTTGCCCTTCAATGACAGCTCTTTCAGAAAACAAGACCTTCCAACAACATAAAAGACATGTCTGGATCTGTGTACTGGCCTTGTAGTAGTTTCTCATCAGTAATAGGAATAACAACTTTGGAACTGCAGTGATACTACAGGAATAGTTTCATTTTTTAACTAATCCCCTGGGTTTACATCTCTGGCAGTAAGGGAACATTCCCAACCACGTATCTGTCTCACCACAGTGGAAGGAATGAGAGCTGGAATTGGGAGTGTGCTGCTGAGTTAGCAGAGGGGAGCCCAGGGTTCTTCTCTTTAGAACCAGATAAGGGAAAACCTTGAAAGTATTTCTGAACCCATCTGAGTATTTATTTCCTCTATCACTCTCTTTCTTTTTTCATTTCCTAATTGTGCTTTCCATCTGGGGATTAAAAAATGCATTCCATGCTAAAGGCATTTTGTATTTATTTCCTCTCTTAATTTTTAAGCAATAACTTCTACTCTTTTTTTTCTATCTAATTCTTCCACAATGGCATCATTTCATACATCTTGCAGCTCCAGAAGCTCATATTTATTTCAATCTATTCACTTTAAAAGGTGTTCTCTTTTCTTTCTTATGGATTTTTGCACTTTGAAGAGATACAATTTTGGGCTTTTTGTTGTTACCTTCAGTGTCAGATTCTTTTCCTTCTTTATTTACATTAATAAGGACAGTATAAGTCTGACCTATTTCATTGCTACTTCTTTTCCCAGTCTTCATGATAACTTACACAACCTCAAGTTTAGAGGCTATTACGTTAACTTGGACCTGGTCCTGGGTGATTGGGCTATTGAAGATTCTAAACTCTTCACAAAAGTATTTTTTACCTGATGTGGTTTATTTTAATAGAGCTCAGGAGCTCACTAGAAACCTGGTTTTCTCTGCCTTTAAGTGACTTACTTCATGTAGAGACATGACTGAAAATACAAAACAGTCCATAAACTGGATGAAATTTTGCAATACAGTCAATATCCCTGACACTTGTGCTTAAACTAATGCTAAAATGCAGATTCTGTACAATCCTTGTGTGTTCAGCTCATGGCCCCAGGGAACGTGAATGCTAAAATACTAGAGAAGAAAGGGCAAAAGAACAACTATAGATCAAAGTCTATGATATGAAGGGATGAAGATTTCCCAAAGGATGTGGGGATTATAGCTTGCTTGAGATCTCATGCTGAGGAAGGATAGCAAGCCTGACATAAAGGGACAGCTGTTATGGTAGCATTGCTAAATATCACAGGGGATAATGCTATATCGGGGATTTTCTTGGCCTGGTGCTGTGGCTGCTGTCAGCACAAAGTGCACAGTGAGGTCAATGCAAGTAATAGGGACAGTCTTTCATATTTCATAGTTTGAACGTTTATAGGTTTTGACACATACAGGGATTTTCTTTTAATTATATTACAGAGCTAGGCAAATACAGACTAAAAAGTAATGTATTTCTTTAATTAAATGAGGCCATTGACTACACTGGTTGCCCAAGGTCTCTCAATGGAGAGCTGTAATCCTCTCTGAGCCCATTCAGCCTCTGAGGATGAGATGAGTCTCTCCTCACTAGCTATAGGAGGAACTTCCATGACTAACTTATGCTGGATGGACAAAGCTAAGACTGGATGAATTAACCTCTTCTGGTGTCTCTGGGAAGTAGCTTCTTGTAAACTGCTGTGCAGACAGATGAAGTTGCTTTCTCCAGCTCACCAGGTGAACTGCTAATGAAGCCAGAACTAAATTCTTTGACCCCTATGCCTTTGGTTTAGTCTCTAGACAACACTTTCTCTCAGGAATAATTCTTGAAGCAAGTTAGTACAGTCAATATTTTCATGGAGGAGCAAAACTGGGAAAAAAAGGCAGACAACTGTTGTGATTCAGTAGAAAATTAACTAAATTTAGAATTTCAAGGCCAGACAGGAGATTTATAGATGATTATTTACCTATAACTTGAATTTTAGGGAAGTTGCTTGATTTGAATTTATTACCAATGGGTGAGAATGATGGTAGAGTGTGAGAAATAAAAAATGAAGCATGCACTATTGAAATAGAGAAGGACAAAAAGGTAAAGGGAAAATCTACACTCTGGTGTTCCTGAGCACTTCACTTGCATGCACAGCTTTCTGAAGGATTTCACTTCCAAGCATGAATAGTTACAGTTCTCTGTGTGCCTTCCTAACTCTGATCTCTGGTTGCTGAGAGAGGCAACATAAGAGATATTTAGTGAAAGTAAAAATACTTATTTAGGGCTCACTTAATGGATAGGTGACCATGTCATTATTATGAAGAACAGAAATGGCATAGACTTTGAGTATACCAGAAATAGTATAGACTTTTATGCATGTACGGACACACAGAACCATTGGAAACTGGAATTTGGAATCCACATGGACAGATTTTAAGAGCTGCATGGGATGCCTGCAATAGATTTCTTCACAGTTGTCATATGCCAGACATTCTTTGATTGTAAGTGTGTGCTAAGAAGTTGTACAGTATCACATCGCACACTAAGCTGTGCCTGAGATTTTCAGCAAGTCAGTTCATTGCCTCTGCAAATCTTTACTACTGAGTAACTTCTACAATAAATTCCCGTTTTCCATGATCTTGATCAACATCATTCTTTCTTACATCATTTTTCATGGCTGTTAACCTGTCAGTTGAGAAGAGAAATAAGAATCAGATTTAGACTTCGTTGTCAATCTCAATGCCTCACTACAGACTCATTGAAAATACTTGATTAACCTCAGAACCATTGAAAGAATGTCATATATCATGTCGGCTTCAAACCTCCCCCTGCTTAATATTAATGTTAAGTAGGAAAACCTTTTACATGACAGATGAATGCATTGAAGATATATATCTTTGATTTGAGCCTCTCTCACCCACATGATGGCTACATTAGAGACTTAAGTGAAAGCTGAAGTAAATGGACTTTAGAAAATCAAATATTAACCATAGTTCAGTGTGAAGAAGCCTTTAAAGATATAACATACATCTAGAAAGTAAAAATTTCTATATATTTTAACATGAAAATCCATCTTCTTTTAGAAGCTCTGATATCTATTGAACATAAGTAAATTTTCCCTCTGGTTTCAGGGTTGGAGATGGTTTCAAGGATATTATAGTTAATATTTTCTAAGCCAGGTGCTCAAAGTTAAACACCAAAATAGAAATATCCTGATTTGCTGCTCTGCTCAGTTATGTGAATGATCACTTCTCTTAAAATTCAGCTTAATCATCTTTTATAGTTAAACATTGACTTAGAAGTCTGGCATTAGTCAACTGTTCTGCAAAGTTTGTTATTAAACATCTTGAAGTACTTTCTAGTGACTTTCTCGTTCCCCTTGCTGTTTGCAAGGGAAACATGTGAGACTAACCCAAGTAAGAAGTACTGGTTTTAGCACTTAACATTCTGCATATTTGCTTTTAAATGGTTTACACAGAAAAGGTCAGAATTATGCAGAAAATTCAGGTTTTACAAACTTTACACAACATTTGCAAATGCTGAGTTTAATTATCGCTTTAGTGCTGTTTGGTGCCTAAATACACAAAGAAATGTGTAATAAATGTGTTAAGTCAGATTACTTTAGCTTCAGTTTAATGCATATGACTCCTAGACAAGAATTTTTCTTGGAGAGACTCAGAGTAGGGGTTTTGTTGCTGGCTTTTGTTTGGGCTTCCCCTCCTCAGTAAATCTGGATCCTGATGTTTGTCTACATTGTGTCGTCTACATTGTGTCATCAAACCTGATGTCAGACTCATCAGCTGCTTTTGTAAATTGTGCTGCTCATCATTTCAGGATATCTTTTCAGGTGATAAACTACACGATGTAGATCAAGGCTTGTCTTGTCTTGTGGATGGTGGGCTCCATCCCCACCAGAACTTTGTAAACCTTGCTAAAACCTTTCTCTGTTGTTCTCTGTCAGCAAGTTTCCAGGTGTATGTATATAGCACTTAAGCACATCACAGAGTCCTCATGCATTTGCAGTGCCTTTGCCTTCCTTCCCTCTTGTACCCACGTTGACATGTGGGAGCATGTAGAGGGATGGCTGAGACTGATTGCCCAGAACTGATTTTCTTACTTTGCTTTTGCACTAGTCTGGGCACCAATACAAACACAAATTGTATGGGATTATATTATAGCTCTCAGTGGAGATTTTGCTGGCTTTCCACTGACAGAGGACAGGCGTGGGGCAGTGGGCACTGAGTGTGAAAGTCTGACAAAAGAGGGAGCTTCAAGGACCTGATACTTTGTGTTTTCTGTGATTTTGTTTGTGAAATGAGTGCTGAAGGTTTGCTGTACAGCTGGGCACTTCAGTGGTGGTTGTAAGGGTTTGTGTGTGAGTCCATACTTTTCAGGATTGCTCTTTAAAACCTCTGTTGTGTTGCACATGTGTATGTGTGTGTTTGTGTAGAATTTTGTGTGGAGACCTCTACCACCTAAGCCATTCCTCTGATACAAATTATCAAGGCTAAGTCTGAGTAAGGAGGATTTGCCTACAGAACTTGGAGGGTGACACACAGGTAGCCTGGTTTGTGTCCCAACAATAACATAGCTGCATTACTTTTTCATGCAATTTTTGTGCCTGCATCTCTGCTAGATGCTCTGAAATGTGCATCTACCTTAGAAATTTAGACCCTTTATAAAGGAAGACAACTAACTCTAAGGTAAGTATCTTCTTTATGTTGGGTTGCCAGTAATCCTTCCCAGCTGTTTGTAAAGGTATCTCAGTATTTACTACCAGAAGAAGTTCACATTCTTATCTTTCTTGGGTTGGATTCAGGGGAAATGTAAATGCAGTCTGGTTAAAAAGTCAAAAGCAGGTGATGGTATAGGGAAAGAGATCACTGGAGGTTACAACAGTCAGTGGGTACTGACTCCTTGGCTGTGCATAACTCTTCTGATTATTTTGTTAACCAGCATAGCCACCCTTAATACACCAGAAAAGTGTATTATGGATTAGTTAATAATTGTGTTTTGAAAGTGTAAAGAACAATATAAGTAAGTGCTAATTATTGTACAGAATCTGTAAGTTTCAATGTTAGGAGTCAATCTGCATTGGAATAAAGACTTCATAAATTAATGTCGTTACTCACCAACTTTATACATTTAGCATTGTCATAAAATAACCCAAATAGAGGAGATGCTTCTGCAGCATGGTGAAAATAACTCCTCCAAAGGAAAATGATGAGTGTCTTGAGCACAGCAACTGTTTTATTCTGTCTTGTTTGTGCATTCCCCATAAATATTTTATTTCAATTAAAAGAGATTAAATTGCATCAATTATGTCTTATAAGTGATTATATGAAATGAATTTAAAGTACTGGGAATGAAGGAAGCATCATTGGTTCTGGGCTAAAGGAGCTGTGGTCCAACATGTGGATAGGGGAAGCCTGGGCTGGAGCCTGGACTCCACCTCCAAGTTGCTTTCAAAGCAATAGAAGCATGGTCATCTGTTTTCTGTTTAAATCCTTACATGATGGAAATTTATGGCGTTTTACTAAATGGATTTTTTCACAAATCCAGCTGGTTTCCATGGAAATTTTCATCTGCCAAATGAAACATCTCACTTCAGAATTGCAGAAATTCAGAAAAAGACCAACTTATTTCCATTTGAAAGTGCTTTTGTGGTATCTTTTGATTTGTACATGCTGGGTGCCGCATCTCCACACTTTCTGCTCCTTTGACTGGTCACTTCTCCCAGGATATACCCTAGACAGGAGCTCATAAGATGCCTCATTTCTTGGCCTTAAGAGTAGAGTAGAAGTGTAGGAGCACAACAGAACTGTTATCCAAATGAGAATTTTTTTAGTTAAGGGCCAAAAATATAACCATTTTAGGAGGAGTAAAGGAGAGAAATCAGTTCTGGTAAATTTGCTTTTCTGAAGAAGGGGTAGAGATTACTGCCATCATGAAAAAAGTCCAGCTTATGCTCTTTAAGATGCATTTAATTTCTGGATGTGCTTCTGTTGGAGATCTTTCTGTGATGTTTCAAAATAAGTCCATAGGTGTCTTAGAGAGGCATGGGAAACCTGAGGGTGCTGAGAAAGCAAACAGTATTACAAGTGTTAGGCTTGACCTAAATTAAAGTATAATTTCAAGATAAACAATTGCTATATTTATTTATATGTATTTATTCTCCCTTCCAAGTAAACAAGAGGAAGTAAAGGTAGCGGCTTTGTTGATGTTACTAAGTCCTTCTCGGAGTGAAAACTGCTGGTAGTGCCCTTCTGCCCTGAATGTCGTATAACATTCACTGCATTAGGATGTTATGCTAGAAGCCCAGATTCAGATGGCTTAAAGCCAATGGGCCTGCCAATGTGCCTACCAATTCACCAAGTATTATTATTACGTTTAATATTATCTCTATGAAGATGCCAAGACACTCAATGGGAAAGGCTGGGCACAGGGTTGCTTTGGGCTATCCAGATCTGGGCTCCAGTAACAGAACAGTTGATACTTCTCTTGTGTGTGAATAAATGCCCAGTTATGAAATTGTGCTGTCTGCTAAGACTTACAGCAAGAGACTGATAAAAAACGTCTATCAGAAAAGTCAGTATTTACCACTGGTGTAATTGCTCTGGCTCTTACAATAGAGCTTTAACTTCTGTGAAGTCAGACTATTGCATTGTCACTTAAGTACATCCCCTGTGACAGTCTACCAGGGATCTCTGGTCTTCTACATAGAAGAGATTTTGCCTTTGAAATCTCTCAATATAATTCTGGCTTAGGCAGGAGTGACTGAAAAATAGCTCCCCATGTTTCTGAGCTCCTCTTACCACATCCAAGGGAGGGTGTATTGTTTCCTTAGGCGTCTGGAAAACAACTAGGTGAGATGAACACTTGATGCTGAGTCCTTAACAGCAGCCATTGTGTTACAAGTGGTTCATAAAGTGGTCCTTCTACTTTTTCTTTAAACGTTAATTCTAATGCAAGTGAAAACAATGTCTGCTGATTGCTGTTTACACTTACTCTGCCTTCTCTCCTAAGTCTCTTTACATTGTTTCTAAATTTGAAAATTCAATCATATTGAAATTGCTTGCATCAGTATAGTAAATAAAATGGCAATTACTGAGCAGTCTGCTTTCTAACACGTTGATTTATGGTTGCAGTAGGCAATGTATTAAAATTTGGTCTGTGCAATTAAAAATATAACGGCTGGAAAACCAACCATGAGCTCAAAGGAAGCTATAAAACTTCCAAATAATTAATGGCTAGCACCAAGGGAGTGGTGGATGATGGTAAAAAATAAAAGGGTGGGTAAATTTATTCAGAAAGAAAATAGGATTTAGATTGTTTAATGGTCTAAATTTCAAACTCTGCATAGGAAAGAATGCAGTGTTCAATATTCCTATTTCCAGGGAAACTAATAACATAGCCACTTGTCAAGTTAGCCTGAGTGAAACACTGATACGAATGACAAATTTTACCCTGGGCCATGTAAACAAGGTTAAAGCATAGAAAGAGCAGGCAGTGGGCTAGGGCTGCAGAAGGAAAGGGTTGCAAAACTCGCCTGCCTGTTTTGCCTATGCCAGAGCCTTGGAAAGCCATGCAGGCAGCTGCCTCCAGCTTTGCAGGATGGATCAGTGTCCCTCTTCTTATTGGTAGGAGGGGTGAGCCTGGCTCTCTGAGGCTCTCCCTTTCCTCTCCATCCCGCCTCTGCCCCTTCTCTCTGTCCCTCTCATTTTAATTACTGAAGTGGCCTGGCCTTTCATCCTTGGGGCAGAAAAGATCATTTTTTCCTGTGCTTCAAAGGAGTCTTGAACTGGCTTTTTGTATAAGACAGTGGTCTCCAATCTTGCAGTGATTATCAAAAAGAAGAGCTCTGTGAGGTTTTTTTTCCAAGGCCAAAGAGGTGCTTTCTCATATTTTCCTTGTTTCCCCACAGATTTTCACTCTCAGTTCATGGTCTGTTGTGGCAATGACAGCAGAAGAGGGCTTCTTGACCTCGAGGTTAAAGCATAAGATTGACAACCAGGCATCGTGGGTTCTTCTTAACTCTACCACTTACATTTGCATTGCTTACTAAGTTTGGGGGTTTATTTGCCTTTTTGCTCTAGGTTCTTCTACTGTTATGGTATTTGGTCCTTTATATGGTGTTTGTAAAATGAGGTGTGTTGTAGCAAGGGGTAATGGAGCATGATAATAAGAACGTTGTGAAATTGCATGAGAGCCCTGTTCAGCACTTCTTATTCACCAAAGCATCCCTGCTGAGCTCACCGAGTCTTGAAGCCAGGGGAGTTTTAGTGAGTAATGTGCAAAACCAGGCTCTTTGGCTATGACTTAATCCTGAGATACGTTTTGTGACTTCAGCGGAAGCTGTGCATGTCCAACAATTGTCATATCAGTCCATTTTCATTTGTAAAGTACTTGGAGATCTGCTGGGCAACTGGGCTGTTATTCAAGCTTTAGTATGCACTGCCATGAATGAGCTGCTTTTGTGTTTGGGCATCAGTAATGGTTGTGAGCGCCATGGTTAGCAATGTATTTTTTGGGCAGGAATCCTGCATTAAGTATAAGAATAATTAATTATTTTAAGGGTTTTCATTATGTCCATGCATCCAGTTAATTGTGTGCAATTTAAGAAAATCCGTTTATGACTTCAGGAAGCTATAGGACCCCTAAGTCTTTTTATTTGATGTGATTTGAGTTCCTAAGCCCTTTAGCTTACACAACAGTGTAGTCCCTGTGTTTTCCAGGCAAAAATGAACAACGTCTGGAAACACAACTAATGGTTCTATAATGGATTGAGTTTTGATGCCAAAAGCTGGGGTTTCACTTCATTTGTATATCGAGACTGCAATTTATTATTCAAAGTGACATAACTTACTTTATAAACATTATTTTAAGAGTTCAGAAATAAACATATTTATAAACAAGTTTAATTAATAGGCCTCCTAAATTATTTGATACTTGAAGTAAGATTCTTTGAGTGCCTTCTTCAATAGAGGTTGCCATATAATATTTTCCTTCAAGAATTCCATGAAGAATTTTCCTCTTTAGAAAATGGAAGCAATGTTTTCAATAGATCTGATGCCAAAGGCATGCCGCCTCCTTTTTCACAGTGGCCATCATATTTCACTGTTCTGAGGCAGCTGTTTTTGCATTTCGAGTTATTAAACACCCTTGGTTTTCTTTTCACTCTAACCAGATTTGTAAACTTCCTAGGTTTGTAAATCTTGCTTGGGGCTAAATATATAACCCTGTAATGTATTTTACCTTCAATTATTGATATGTATGTTCAATTGTAACTTTATCTTAATGCAGTTGTTGTCTGGGAATTATATAATGCTATTCCAGAAGTCCTCAATTGCCTTTTGTGTAAGAAATTTAGATATTAAATAGTGAGATAAATTTCTAGAGTATTCTTTGTATTCTTACTGACTGGGGAGATTTGCTTCTTCATGTCTGTACTAAAGGTTGCTGGGGCTTGTGTAGCTCACATTTGTGGGGCAGTATTTTATTGAATTTAGCATGCAGTATTTGTACTGCTGTAGTCCCTAGAAGGCTGCTTACAGACATCAGTAAGGCATTGTGAAAACACAGGATATAAAGATTATCGGTGTCTCTGATAGCTGACAAAAAGCATTAAATAGATAAAGATAGCCAAATAGCCAAACAGCCAAAGGTAGAAGAGAGGTTATTGGCCAACATGGCAGAGTGGGAACCCAACTACATCAGCTTTTCCTGCAAGTAGCACAGTTACGGGACAAGGTTTTGAAGAAGAACAGTGAAAATAGTGTAAGGATATTCCCGAATTGTTCCTTCTAATTGCTAGGGGATCCTTGGGACTGAAAGTATGAGGGACCTGTCCGTATGTGTGATAGGTTGATATCAAACACCCAATGGGACACCCAATGGCAAGGGCCAGGTAGATGTAGAGAGGCCTTCCAAATGCTACATGAAGTATCCAGAGGACTGCCTAATTGTAGCTGGGGTAGAGGTCTGGTACACCAGGGAGAGGTGTGCAGAGGGGAGCTCAGGCTGAGCACCCGCAATCTGTTTCTATTCTTATGCAATGGTCCAGAGGGATGCAATTGCTTCTGTCGAGGCTGTAGGGCAGCAGAGGATTTCAAGCTGCAGGAATGTCACGCGGTGACAAATGTGACAAATGTGACAAAATGTGACATGGTGAAAGTGTATATGAAGAATATTGCCAAGTTAACTTCTCCGAGTCAATGACAGTCCTTCACAGTGCCCATGGGCACACGAGAAGGGTTACGTGACTAAATGTGAGACAGGTGGGCACACACACACATGCACGTAGCTCTCTCCCAGTTCTGATCCCTTGTCTCTCTGTCTGCTTTTTACTGTCTTTTTTCCTATAAATTCTTTGATCCAATTTCTTTTTATGCTATGAAAACGTTGGATCTTTTGAATCTAAATTGCAAAGGTTTTCATTGCAGGATATAAACATTTCACAGCCATGACTTGTATTTGAGTTTCATAACAACAGTGAAGGGAACAAATTGAAAATGAGTCAACAAATATGAACATGAGTTACTCTAACCTACCACAATGTCCTTCCAGTGTCACTGCTGGCGCTACCTCCAACCTTACATCTCTTCATTGTTGAGAGCTGATGTACAGATCACTTCTGCAAGCTGCAGTTTGGGGATGTGCCATAAGACTGCAAGGATCTCTTGATGGTGATGTTGCAATTGATGGCTTGTCATGTTTTTGGTCACAGGAAGGTTCTTTAAAATGTTAATATAAAGTTTCAATAAATAAATAAACAATATTAATACATAACATGAAATTATTGTTTAGGCTTTTTAATAAGTGAAATTAAATCTAGCTTTTCTTATAAATAATCTAAAATTATTGCTAGCATGTTAAATGCATTCACATTTATTTCTTTCTTGACTGTGAATCTTTCATGCACAATTATCAATATAAAGTTCAAAAGTGGTATTTTTTCTTATCATATTAAGCCTACAGCATTAGCAATCAACAGGAGCCTGATAGGAAAATATAAAACTTATTTCCCATATCTCAAATTATTTATACAAAAGCTGTGTAGAAAATCACTTTATCTATTATTTGTACTATATTTCAATTAATTTATCCAAATAATTAAAATGCAGTTTCTAACAATAGGATGGTAATGAAAAGCAAATGAAAAGATATGTGTTCATCAATACAAGAACAAGGAAAAGGAAAATATAGAGATAAAATTATTACATTGAGGTTTTGTTTGAAAATAATGAAGTAAATTATTTTATTCTCAATCCCTCAGTTTCACCAGTTTTCACAAGTTTCACTTGTTTTCCTTAAGGATTTTCTTGGGTTTACTGTTCCAAAGCACAAAGATTTTAAGCTTGAGCCTGTTTCAGGTTATAGCCTTATATATTTTGCCCTTCAGATTTCAGTCTGACTAGCTGAGGTATTTAACTGAGATGAAACGCGGAAGAGATGGACAGAAATTTTCAGTGACTCCAGAGAAATTGATTTAGAAGCTTAGCAAAAGGAAAGCCTCTTCCACAGTTTGTTTTGACAACTGAAAAGTGCTGCTGAAAAGACATAATTTAATCTGACGTGCTGGGAGATTGTGCAACTTCATCCAGAATTATGGGCATTATGTGTCAACCAGAGTATGGATTTTCTTATTACTCAGATTTCTGAATAAGTTTCTCTGAACCAGGTTTGCTGTGATTTAATTATTTTATTGCATTGCTTAGTGCAAAAAAGCTACCCCACTGTTTGTCTCATCTCCAGCATGCTCCTGGCTTTGTACTGCTAAAGCTAAGCAGGAAAATAAGGAACCATCTGTGAAAAATGGTTACAGATCTGCATTGTAAACACTGAATCCTTTAGGCCTTACAAGAAATCTTTTGTTAAAGAACACAGTTCCTTACTTTGTCATTAGATCCTTCAATTTTACAACACTATGGTTGAATCTTTTGACCATCATCGTTGGTGTCATTTTGCCTTCTGCACCAGCATGACCAGTGTATTTCAGCACATACTGGAGGACTGTGACAGTGGTCAGCCTTTGCAAAGCCATCCATAGTTTGTGTCTCTGAATAGCCTTGTGAATCTGACAAACATCACATTAAGCTTTACAGAAGAACTTAGAGGAATTTGTTAGCTGACTTTAAAAATACACTTTTTTCTCTCTTTCCTGCAAGGAGTTTCTAAGACAGTGAATGGAATCTGCAGTCGTGGTCTTTATTCCTCTTGCAGAGCTTCCAATGAGAGTGTGTGTGTATGCACGTGACTACATAATACGTGTATGCTTGTGTGAACTTTTAAACCAACATACACAACAGAAGAAGAAGCAAGCTGTTTTGACATCAGCATTAATTACAACAATGTAGAGACAGAGTAAGACAACATGTATGTCATTTTGTCAGTTAATATAATTAGCAATAAGTGAGGATCTTTTTTACTGGTTTTACACTCCAGAAAAGAGTATATTTTTTTTTTGTTCTAATTAACCTGCCTTGTATAGAGAAGACAGCATACAAGGAATGGCTTTTGTTAGCTGCAGATATGCGCTTAATTATGTCAATGGCTGCTTCTTGACCCCCATCCAGAGCTACATTCTGACCCATTCATAGCCAGAGGAATTTCCTAGAAAGGAGCAGCCATGATTTTAAATCAAGTCATGAATTTAAGTCCTCATGCTGCAAGCCCGTGTGCCAACAGGCTCTCAGCTCCTTGCAAGAATGACTTCCTCATGACTATGGGCAGGAGCTCCTACACTTGGTTGCCATAACACATTGATTGCTTCAATGCAGTTATGGCAAACACAGCACCCTCTTACCATGTTGAAGTAAGACAAGATTGTAAATTTGAGTGAGGCCTCTAATAAAAGGTCAGCTGTTTATTTTCCTTGAGCAATAAAACCAGATTTGCTCTGTGGCAGTTTTCAGCATATCCAGGTAAATTTTAAACATTTTTTGGCTTTAACACTGTATAGATGTAATTCTGTATGACTGTAGTCCTAACTACGTCTATGCTAACAATGTACATAGGATATACCAAGTCTTAAACTGATTGTTTTGGAACTGGTGGTTCCTGGTACTCATGGTTCCTGGTACAGTTTTTGGCTTGGAGAAAGAGATACCTTTGCAAAGAGATATTTGCTGTGGTTTAGGCATTAGCTCAAGCCACATGGCATTGCCGTTCAGCATTTTAAGCACATCCAAACCAGTTAAGCTTTACAGACATTCATCAGCTGGTCTAAAAGCCAGAAAATAGTCCCTGGCCTGGTATCTAGAGTGTGTATAGCTATAGAACCTTCTCCTATAGACATGGACTTGCACAAGTCATCTTTGTGGCAGTGATTTGAGTTGCTCTGGCTATTATCTTTTATTATCTGTTATCTTTTCCTAATAACAGAACAATTGCATTGTCTACAATTCGAGTTCTGAATTTGAGATTTAAATCAGTATTTATCTCATGGGGGAAAACAGCAACAAAAAAGAAGAAAGACAACAAAAAAACAGGCTTGAACAAAAAGCTGCTTTCTCTAGTTATTTTTATCTCACAACCATTTCTTTTGGTCTCTTTTCTTTACATCCCCCTCTGTCACTAATGTGGTTTTGCTATTTTCAAGTTTCTGTTCAATCACTGACCTATCGTTCTTTTAAAACAATTGCTTCTTAGTGTGCTTCACATTTAAGAAGCAATCGCAAAATCGCAACCTAAAAAATAACTTTATTCTAAAGAACACTTTGATCTTTTTCAAACCATCGTGCTTTACAAAATCCAATTAATTTTCCCAGTGTGATTCCTTTTAGCCAAATTAAGTGAAGAGAACAGAATAATCATTTTCCTTTATTGACCAGAAGCTGACTAATTCACTGCCTGTTTCTCATGCTTTTACCAACATTTGCTAATGTCTGGGTTGTGGATGTTACAGCTGATGTTTCCTTGCTTCTAAGTGAATGTTTCTAACAGCGTTGGTTTCATAACTTAAACAATTCAAATGTCAGCACATACTTGAATGGACATTCTGTATATAAACTTTGTCTGACAGTGTTAGCTTGCAGGTTACTTTGAAAAGGAATTTATTACTGCTTATCAAGATGAGATCCATATCACATGTTATAAGAACTTTGCTTCTAGATGCTGTGTGGCTGGTCTTGTCTTCATTTTCTTCCTCTTTCTTCTCCAGTTTTCATTTCCTTCTCCTTTATATTGTATCCTGATTTTATATTGATTTGTAGAAGGATGGATTTATAGTATGTCTTTAGTGTAGTACTTATTGCATTGGATTAAGCCAACATTTGTTATTTAAATCTGGAGGACTTTGCCTTCGGGAATAAATCATCTGAGTTCTTTAATGGACCTTTTATAAATATTACAGCTTTCCTATGCTCATCCATGAGATGAACTACTGTTAACTCAGTGTTTCTAAATTAGGCTTGATTCTCCTCTGTCTAATTGAGGGTGGAATACAAAGAAAATGGCAGAAATGCCAAGGATTAGACTGCACTGATCTGAAATATCTTTGGTCCGGTTCTGAGCACAGCCCAGATAAGAATCACGTCAGAGAACTGCAGTGAACCTTAGAAGTCTTGCTCAGGTATAACTGCACCCTGGGTATTCAAAGCTTTCATCCAGCATTAAATTCATTTGCTTGTTCTGTGGCCTGTTCTGCTGCATCTTATTTATTTTAATTCTGTTCAGGTTCCATTTTACAATTCCTTTCATTACTTCAAAAATATTTTATTTTATTCTCCTTGTGTTGGGACTCACCTTTAGCCATTTAAATCCATTGGTAACTACCTGACCCAAACGTCTATGCAAATTGCTTTATTCATGCATAATTCTACTGCTTGATTTCAAATCACGACCTCTGTTCTATACTGTAGCCTAAGCCAGAACTGGCTTCTCTCTAGTGATCCTTTAAAATTTTCTGTGTAAATAAGCAATCTTGTGCTGTGCTTTCAGACATCTTCTTTGATGTATTGCTTCTGTTTATTGTCTCTGTCATTATATCTAACTAGTTCAAATTCTCCATCTCTCTTAATTTATTTGTTTTCCCTACAGTCCTGTAAGAGTGTTCTGGTTTGCCTTTTTATTATATCTTCTAATGAGAAAGAAGAAACTGGTTGATAACTTTTCAGTGGAGTAGATTTTATTAGAAAATGTCTATTGTGCAGAATTAGCTTTCAGAAAACTCTATATGGCAACTGGAAATTAGGATATTGCTTCTACATGTGGGAGTTGGAATTTACAGCTCCCAATTCCCTTATTCCCATTCTGTCTCTCTCTGCTCAGAGTAATATGTTCCTGCAAACCATCCAATTCAAGTGGCTTCAGCAGTTGCAGGATAGACCCTGACACAGGAAAAGGAAAAGGGTTTGGGGCTCTTTTGGAAGTTTAGTTTCAGTTCCAATTGGAGGTAATTTTGCTTTGAAAATTCACATTTTTTCTTCAGATGGAGAGTATGTTTCTGGCTCTACAACCCTCTCCATCCTGGCACTATATACAACTGTAGTATGGATGGAGCAGAGCTCAGCACTTCCTGCTCTCCCCAATGCACTGAGAAAAAGCATTCATTGCAGTGGGTGCTAATGGGGAGCCCTTCTGACCAAGGCATTATAACTTGTATCCCATATTCTCTGCATATCTATTCCCTGGCTGTGTATGTCTGGTGTACGTAGTCTCAGTGCTCACCCACAGACTTATCTCACCTCTCTTCTGCTCTGTTCTCTCTGACTGCTATCCAGAAATCTCTGCTTCAACTTCTTCATTTTCCCTTCTTTGGCACAGTCCTTTACCATATGTTTGTGATTCACCAGCTGTCTTATAGTTTAACTTCTTTCCCCTGCTCTGCCTATTGATTCTTCTGTTAAGCTGTATCCCAACAGACCACATCTGTTTCCACAGGGCTTCCTAACACCATGCAAACCTGAATCCTTTCTGAACACATCAAACTGGGAGCCAATCATTCAAAACAGTGCTGCTCCAGCAGTAGGATGCAGCAGCTGAAATACCCATTCCAGCTCTCATCTCTTTGTGCCCAAGGTCTGTGGCCCCAGCATGTGGCTGGCTTTTCTCCCTGACGTAAAGAATGACATGAGTTTTGTTTCTGAATGTACTAACTCAAAGATCAACTGAAAGCTAATTTAATTGAAGCTGAATTTGAACACAGCAGACCTTGTAGCTGATTCGCAACACCTCCTCCGTGTGGAGCTTGCTCCTTTTTTAATATAATACCTCTCCAATACCAACCAATTTCCCAAGAGCTTCACTTACATACCACTATAATGGCATGGTTTACATGCTGTATTGCTTGTTGAATCAAAGTGTGCCTTAGCACTGTATAAACAAATGATGTAGAGCCATTCACAGCCCCTATGGTCTCACAACCTCACGCCTAGGAACGCTGCCAGTAATGAAGGGAGGATGAGCAAAGCCAGGGCAGCAGGCAGCAGCATGGGCTGGCTTTGGTGAGTCACAGGTTGCTGCACCCGCGGTGAATTAAAAAATGAATAGCTCTTAAAATAAGCATTATTTTATGGAAAAGATGAATTTAGTTGAAATTACATAGCAACTGAGCCTATGCCCTGTGCTCGGAGTGTATGATCCACATGGCACGTGCATGGGGGCAGATGTACTCCTATGAGTTTAGCAGGTGCAAACAGCACAGGCTGAGCTCTTTGAAAAGATGCTATTGTCTTCAGCCCTCCTCCAGATTTTTTCTGGTCTTAAATTTGTGTCTGAGGCTCAGCTGGAGTCCTACCAATTGGCATCTGTCACACGTGTTGACACAACATGTCTCGCAAGTGTTATTAGTCACTGGTTTTTTCCAGCATGGACTTTCATCTGCTGTGGGCCACAAGTCTGGCTACAACACAGAGCTCTGTGCTGCTTATTTTTTGCCTTTTACAGATCGGAAAACATAAGAGATAATAAGGAAAAGAAACGGGTAAGGATTCAAATCGGGTTTCATGGCAGTGTTTAATGACTGCACTCCCTGCTTCTTGGATCCTGTTCAGTTCACTCTCTTTCCTGTTGCTCTATAGTGCAGCAGTGCTGCATCTCATTTACCAGCCCCACCTGATGCTTACTTCATTCTTCTGAGGCTCTCACAAGTGCAGGAATTATTTTGGAGAGGAGCTGTATGGTTTGATTCTCGTTCTGAGAGGAGTTTTTCTCATCACGAACCCAGACCATCTTTTTCTGGTGCTTTTTCAAAACTCACAGACTTTTCCTTTCTATGGATTAACACTGGGTGGGTTGAGCTCTTCTGCCGAGGCACAGTGCCATAATCAGATTGATTTTGGGAGCAGTAACTGCATGATAAAAGTATATATCTTTTCAGCTGTGGTGTGGCTGAGGAACAGAGAGAACAGAGGTGACACCCCCTTGGCCTTCAACATCACCAGGAGCATGGTATCACTCTTTCCCTCTGCAACAATTCACCCCTTTGCTCACCTGAGATCAGGTTTTCAAGTGTTGGCCAGCCCCAAGAAGCCAGCAGAGCAGTTACGTACATCCAGAAATGTGGTAAATCACATCATTCATGAACTGACTCCTTGGGGAAATAAGCCATTCTCAGGGGGGATTGTGCTGGCTGCCTGCATGGATGTTTTGTTAGGCTGTTATCCTGGGATGTGTTTGTTTATCAGGAAGGAACAAGGAGATTGGTATGAGCAGGGAGGCTTTTTTTATTCTGCAATGGTGAGTTTTTATCAACTGCTAATTTATGGGTTTTAACAAATTCTGAACATTAACACCCTGATTCTGCTTTTTAATATTGGTGTGAGATTTATGCAATCAATCTACAGTTCACGTAACTAAACTATATGAGTGCACAGGAAGGTTACCCAACCCCAGAGGGAGCAGCTGACTGGTCCAACCCCAAAAGACAGCTCATCTAATGCAAACAGTGTGTGCATCACAGCAGCGAGGTGCAATAACAGAGTGCAGGTATCTGCTCTTTTGGCAGCCAGAGCGATTGTCGAGGCGAAGGAGCCCTAAAATGGGGATGTTTCACTGACTCACCTGTCTCTGTGACGCTGCAGAAACAGAGGCAAGTGATGGTGGTGGGCTGGAGGTGGGCCTGTTAACTCTAATGTCAAAATGATAATAAAACTTTAACTAAGTCAGCAGAAGCAATTTAGAAGCAAAAGGCATCATAGCTCATTGCTAACTCCCTAAGGAGTCCAGCTCCTGATGCAGCTATCTCCTCTGCAAACTTACAGAGCCTTGTGAACAGCAGTGCTAACAGGAAAACAGTGCAAGATGCTGTCAGGAAGTGTTATTGTTTTCCCATGGACACACAAAGGATTTTCACTGGAGCTTTGCACTTGGACTAGCAGGAGCTGTTCATACTTATCTCTCTCAGGGCATCATGAAAACCTGCACAGAGGGGTTGAGGGATAAAAGGAAGTCTTTCTGACTAGTCTAAACTTAATGGCAGCTGATATTATAACATGGTAATGCTGTTAGAAGTAGGAATTTAGGAATTACATTACAGGCTGCTATGGCTTGAATGTGTCACTGCTCTTTGGTCACAATCAGTGTGAGACATTTCACCTGAGGCAAAATCACCCTGCACTAAGTACCTGCCCACACAGAGTAGAAATGCACAGCAACAGTGTACTGGAGAACACTTAGTTCCAACACAGGAGTTTAATAGTTTATACACAAGGAAAATACATAACTTCCTATGAAATATTTAAGCAATGTTGTATTATGAATAATGAATATAGTTTATAATGTCAATTTCTATGATTCTGTGATTCAATGTCTTCTATCAAGAAGGGTGAAATGAAAAATCAGACAAAAAAAGAAAACATAAAGATCATATAAAGGTTGCACAAGGTTATGGCTGGCAGATGGTGTGTCATATGTTTTCCATGCATGTGTGCATGCTTTTTGTTTAGTGGAATAGACTCTTCTTGACAGTAAAGGATCCCAGGGTGCTGATCTCATGTATCAGTCAAGACAAGGAGCCAAACTTTGGCGATAAGTGTGGAAGAGGTTTTGGGGGAAGATTTGTGTAATTTTCTTTGCTGGTTTTAAAATACAGGAAGCACTTGTCAATGCAGGGATCGTGAGAAGATCCCCTTCGTATGAATAGTGTTTGTCTTATGTTGAGTTTTATTTCAGGAGTGGGACATGAATCCATCTCTCTTCACTTCTTCTGCAGCTGTTACGGGACCTGTAGGTTTGTAGTCCTTGTCTTCAGTGTGGGACAGACATAAAAGAGAGAAGCACAGGGACCTGTAATATGTGTAAGATCAGGCCATATCTGCATGCTTGTTTGGTGGCGTTTTATTTGGTTTTTGGTTAGTCTGCAGAGGCCATTGGGTCCGTTAGTAGTTTGTTTGTTAGAAAGCTCTTTCCAGTTCTCTCCTGACATATTTATTAGAACTTGCATGCCCCCATTGCAAGCTAACACCTTTTGTTCATGGTAGCAATGTGTGTAAGGTAAGATGAGGGTGTGAGATACAAAGGGAGTAAGGTTGTAAACTTCTGAAGCCATTGTAGAGAATTGCATACTCACAATGTTTAATCCGAGTGCAGAAGATGAGAAGGTTGAAAGAGAACTGTAAGATTGGACAACTGTGGTCAATTTTTTCATAGTTATTCCATTTCAGTAAAGAGGAAACAGTCACAATCCCGCAGCCATTTTCTGTACACATGCAATGTTTCTGCTTCTTATAGAAACTAAGCAGCCAGATAAAAGGTTTGCTAAGCTTCATGAGGATATTTTTACATCTTTTAATAAAGATGTGCATTAGGCTTCCTAATTCATTATTTTGTTAATTGTACCAAATTGTGTGTATCTCTTCAAGACCTAATCTTAGCATCACTGTATTATTTTTACCTCATTTCCTGGATTGTGAAAGGTTTTTTTCATGCTACTTTTTCAGTCCATATGAATTCAGGAAATTATCTGGGCAATGAAGGCATTAGGTAATACTCTGGTCAGAGTCACAAAAAATGCCTTGATTTTCTTCTGTACCACTGTACATTTTTTTGCCTTCCTTGATAGCGCCAATGAACTGAAGGAAATCAAATTATGAAATACATGAGAAATGGACCTGCATAATTCCATCAGTAATTTAAAGTAAAAGTCCTGATATAAAAGATGTAGACTCAGAAATTATTATCTTTCCATATTACAAATCACAGTAGGAAATATTTCTCCATACTTGCATTCAAACGTCTTGATACAACCAGGCTTTCAACAGAGCATGAACTGTTGTTTGTCTATAAAATGTTACTTTCTGTGCCATCTTTTCCTAAGTTATTTTAATTTTCTTTGGGGCCCTATGGCTTGATAAACCCGTGCTTGACATCTTTGTCTTCAGTTGGTTTTGTTCCTTGTTTCTGTGCTCTCTATTGAATCTGACTGGAAACGATGCTGTACAATATGAGGGGAGCGTGTGGCCAAAATACTGATTTAGATGAGCAAGCAAGTATTTTTGTTGTAGTCATGTTGTTTATATTTGGCCACTTATCTGTTCTGAATTGTTGAATTGATTGTGCATGCTCTTGAAATTTTGGATGGCAACTCGAAAGAGGAATTTAAGAGGGAACTTCTTCTTCTAAGCAATATTTGGGAGTGTAAGGGATATGCAGTAGACACTTAAAGAAGAAAAATAACCTTCCTAAAT
>JANHGB010001908.1:0-21105 GCA_026283785.1 Coracopsis vasa | reverse complement strand
TAAGCCCTCTGCGGTTTGGCTGACCTGGAGTTGCCTTCTCCTCAGTCCGCCCAGGAACAGGCGGAGTTCGGGACTGTGGGATCGGACACAGGTGAGTCACAGGAGGTGCTGCAGCCCCCGGCCGCGCTGTGGCACTCAACGCAGGAGCATCCAGCCCCCTGGGGAGGCTGCAGTTCCACCCCTTCTCTGTCAGGATCTGCGGTCTCTCCACCAAGTCTGTCTCAAGATAGCGATTTGCTCATTCCAATATTGCTTTATTTTCTTTAGTAGGACCCCCTGGTTAAGGGCTGTGGTATTTCCTCCACCAGCCGCTGTCAGTCCTCCGGCAGAGGGGATCTGAGAGTCAAGATCCTGATGCCATCCTGTGGGTGAGTGCTGTGAATGCTAGTTAGGGGAAGCAAACAGGACTTGTTGGGGAGAAAACCAGAAATACTGACAGTAGGAGGTGGGCAAAACTCACCTTCTGATAGGAGCCTCGGAGTAGCTGGAGGGCTGGAATTGAGAGTGGATTAGGTTCTTACTGCTGTTATGGTTGTGCTGTTTCACTTTGATGAAGAGCAAGCAGATTTGTGATGCCCCATCTGCTACAGGTTTTCTGTCAGTGTCTCTTGAGTGTTTCTGTACAGAGACAGGGCAGGTGGTTGGTTACTGCTTCATTCACTACAGTCTCTCAAGTCTGTCAGGGAACAGCAGGACATAACATCTTCAGGGTCAGTCCAACCAGTTGCTCTGCTCTGGAAACTGCAGTGGCATGATATACAGAAATGAGATTCACTAGTCTGTGGTAAGGGTCTGGGAAACCACGATGGCCCTGGGGTTCCATGTTCCATCTGCCCATCCCCACACCCAGATGGCCTTCCCTCTACACCAACAGCTGAACTAGGATGCAGTTCTGTGCAGAACAGCAAAAGCTCCTGACTAAAATCATCTCAGTGGTGAGGATTTGAAGTATCAAATGCAATGCTAGTGCTCAAAAAGGTCTCCAAATGAGTTCCCTTGGGTGCAGGGAAACACAGAACAATCAAGTTGGTATCTGGGCAACAGGGTAGACAGCACAACAGAGAAGTCAGTGAGTGTGATATTAAAGAAAGAGTCAGCATGTGCTTTTGGAAAGGCAACTTTTTGTAAAACTCCAGTTTTGTGGATAAGGCAGGTCTGGTTGAGACAGATTCCTTGGAGCTCCAAAAATTAGTTGACAAGATTTTTTCATCCAAGTCTTTAACTAAAGGTAAAGTTGTGGCATAAGAAAGAAGATGAAGATTTTCTTGGGTGAAGAATTAGTAGAAAATAAAAACTGGGAGGTGGGAATAAGCATTCAGTTCTTACAGCAAAGGGAAGTCATCAGTGGTTGGATCACAGGCTTAACCTGGAGTATCTGCTGTTCAGTATATTCCCAAATGACCAGGAAATAGAGCTTGGTGAGGTGAGAAAACTGGCTGGTGGTAGAGTTATTCAGGATAATAGGGTAGGAGCTGACTGTGAATAATTGCAGAAGGACCTTATGATAGTGAATGAGTGTGCAATAGAACAGCAGCTGAAATTCCATATAGGCATATGTAAAACAATGTTCATGCAGAAAAAGAATTCAACATTTACATCTAAAACAATGAACTGTGAACTAATCATAACCTGTCTGGAGTATGCCTGTGGTCATTTATAAGCCTGTGTAATTGCTGGCTTAATGCCTGGTAGTGGTGAACAATTAGCAGAAATCACCACTGTCTGTGACTCACCAGCATCTTGAAACACTGCAGTTCTGTGCCATCCTTCACTCTTATCTCCAAAGCAACACACCAGTCTTGGAAACATCTCAGAAAGGGGCAGCAAAGATGATCAGAGGTGTAAAACAGAGTCAGAGTCTTCAGCTCAGCAAAGAGATGAGGAAGGATATGGATGTTACAGGTCGGTATCATGAGCAGTTTGGATGGGGTGAATAGGGATCAGGAATCAGTCATTGATTTTTCTTTCTTACAACAAGCAGACATTAATAAAAATGAGCCAGAGAGCAGGTTATAAGCAAGCCAAAGGAGGGAGTGTTTCTGTAGGTGGGCTCTGGAACTCCTTGCCAAAGGATGCTAAATTTGTTATGGATTTGAGGGTTGACTCTACAAGTAGCTGCAAATGGAGGTTTAGGGAATACAGAGGGAAAGAAACTCTATACATAACCTCTTCCTCTACTCCTCCTTTGACAACCACTTTGACCTCTGGATCACCTACTCCAACACCCTGCTCACAGCAGAGCTAACCCCAAAGCTGTATCAGGTTGCTCAGAGCCTTGTTCAGGTGAGTTCTGAACGTCTCCAGGAGTGGAGGTTCCCCAGCTTCCCTGGGCACCTGTGGCAATTGCTGAACCACCCTTGCGGGGGGGGAGCATGTGTGTAGCTTTTCCCCACATCTAATCAACATTTCCCTTGCTGCAAGCTATGCCTGGTGCCTCTTGACCTTTTAATGTGTCCCACAAAGAAGAATCTGGTTTATTGTTTGTAAACCCCACAAGTCCCCTTTTACGTAGTCTCAGGCAGCTGTTAAATCTCTCCTCAAGCATCTTTTCTCCAAGCTGAACAAGCCCAGCTTCCTCTGTCTTTGCTGTGTTCCAGGTTTCTCTCTGCCTTAGTGGTCTTATGCTGGATTCTGTCCAGTTTCTCAGTGTGCCTTCTTTTACAGCAGTCCAGATGTGGATATCTTTTAATGGGCTATTTCATTCACCTTCTCCTTTGTTCCTGCGCTAGCTGTGGCTTGGCTCCATAAAGGTTTTACAAGATGAGATTCTACCACCTGTGCTGTACTGAAACAACAGCACAGGAGCAGCCACTTTGCTGAAATCTCTTAAACTGTTAATCTGGGCTCTTTGCTACCTTGTTCTTTCCCTCTTCCTCTGTGTCCCACTGATGTTCTTTTCCTCGGACAGCTTTTCTCCTTCAGCCAGTTCGTAAGATGTAGGGATGTCTAGGTTTTAGTTTTTGTCTGCTATGGCTCCATATTGACTCTGCGTAATCTTTTGATATCGGGAATTCTCTTCTGGGACTTCTGTCATTTCTTTCCTACCACTAAACAATATTTATTTCCTGTGCCAGTGCTTAGACTGGCTCCGATTTAGCTGCAGTCTAAACTTCTCCACTCTTGTGTAGAAGTTGTTCTCAAGAGCCACAGGTCTCTGTGCCTTTAAACTCTCCTTATTTTTACCATCAGTTTTAAGTCGGGACAGCTGGATCCCTGCACCTCCCCACATCCTGATCCATCATGTGTGTGAAAATAGAAGCATTTCAAAGGAAGCTCCTGTAGGTGACTGGGCTGCCTTTCTAGCAATAAGGTTTAACTTCCCATTCGTCTCCCCTGTACTTCCCTTTGTTGTTAGTTCCTGTCTTGGCCACAAGCTTTGTCTCGCTCCTTGCTAGCAGCCTGTTCAGTTTCCCATTCTGGTGAGGTGCAGGGAAGGCTGCTACTTGAGATGAGCACATCTCTTGCTGTTCCTGCTGCCCACACCACCACACAGGGCAGCCACAGTGGCCCCAGTTAAAAGTCAGCTCCTTTGCCAGCTGGATTCCCCTTTTTGGCCCCTGCTAAACTCCCATTCTTTCTTGAGACCTGCAGACCTTGAAACCAGTGCTATGGAAAAGAGCAGTCATGTGCCATGGTTGGAAATGGCTGCTAGGTAACTGGAAATGGGTAGTTTTCCTTCTTTGTCCAGGTTGGCTTCAGTGTGCTGCACTGGGATCTTGAAGGTCCCTGGCTAAGCAACCTTGGCATTGAATTGGCACACTGTAGGTAGTAGCTGTTTGTTCTGGTGACCGCCTGCTTCTCTGGACAGCTTTGAGGCTACCTCCCACCCCATCCCTTTTGAGCTACCACTGCTCACATCAGTCGCATCCCCCAGCAGGCTGGTTTTGGGAAGGCAGAGCTGTGCTTGGAATGATTGCCTGCACCTCAGCATCTGTGTTTGCACAGATTTCCCCCTGTGGCTGTACAGGGCACATTGAACATTTTACTGCCCAGAGAGTTCATCAGCAAATTGGAGTGTGGATGTTTCAGGTAGGTAGATGAGGGCAGCCCAGCAGAGCCAAGCTGTGTGACTGGGCAGATGTAACCTGCAGTGGGGTGCCTCACTGCTCAGTGTATGTCACCATGTACTGCCTGCTTCAGCCTTGCAGGCATGTGAGTGACCATCATGGCAAGGGCTTGGAGTGGGGGAGCCCTCATGCCTCTCATTGGCCTTTTGGGGAAGAAGGGGGCCAGAGGACGTGCAGCCGGGACCCAAGATGCACTTGTAGAGTCAGCCCTGGTGTGAAAGAAGACAGGGAACCAGAGAGTAACAGGGGATGGGGGGAGGAAAGACACAAAAGGAGAAGCAGAAGTGTGTGCAAAGCAGCTTGGGGCTGGGGAGCTGATGGCTCAGAGCGCTTCCTGTCCCTGGAGCCGCGCGTGCCAAACTGTGCACGGGCTCGCACCTGCCTGTGCCCCACAGCACTGTGCAGAGGGCCAGAGATCAAGGCACCGAGCCAGACGCAGGTGGATGGAGAGGGTCAGAATGGACTGATGGTAGACACCAGCAGAGATGCACGGCCAGCTCCCGAGAGGCGCAGAACCAGCGTGGTGTTGGGTGCTCCAGCGCAGACCTCCAACTTCCCGTTTCTCACCAGCGCAAACCGAGTTCTCCTCTGTGTTTCTTGAGTTGCTTTGGTGGTAGACGCTTGTACCCCTCTTCATCTGCTCTCCACGATGGTGAGGTAAGAAGGACTGAGATATGTGTGTGTGTAAAGAGGGGGAACCAGGGAAGTAGGACAGATCGGGGGGGATAAATCATCCTAGAAGTCGTATCTCAATGGAAACCTTTCATAGTGTGAGGGAGGTGTCAGGTAGGAAGGGATGCTGCTGTCATCTGCATGGGTATCTCCAGGGGTGCTGACTGGGGCCGTGCTTCACTGTACAAGTCTCCACAATAGTGCCTAGTCCTTTTTATTCACTTGGTCTGGTTTCCATCTCCTCTGGTAGGTGGTTTCACCGTGACCTGAGTGGGCTGGAAGCTGAAGCCTTACTGAAGGGACGAGGTGTCCATGGGAGCTTTCTGGCCAGACCCAGTCGGAAGAATCAGGGGGACTTTTCTCTTTCAGTCCGGTAAGTAACTTGGACCACAGCTTCTGTCTTTCCAGGGTTACATACACAGGATGCTTCGATCCTCACACGTCCTGTGGCATCGTCTTCATTCTGTCCTTATTCATTTGAGTTCTTTCCAAAGGACCTGAGCTTCCCAGGATCTTCTAGACCCTGGGAGTTACCCCAGGAGTTTCTCTTTTCCCTCCTTTCACTGGGATGGTTTGCTCTGGCTCAGTGGCAGGAGGTAACACAGAACATTTTCTGCCTCTTTTCCAACCACCTCACTGTGCATCATCCCGCAGGGTTGGTGATCAGGTAACGCACATCCGCATCCAGAACACCGGGGATTTCTATGACCTGTATGGAGGGGAGAAGTTTGCCACCTTATCAGAACTGGTGGAGTACTACACACAGCAACAGGGCTCACTGCAGGACAAAGATGGAACCATCATTGACTTGCGATACCCGCTTAACTGTTCCGACCCTACTACGGAGAGGTATGGAGAAAGCAAAGCAGCCAATGTGTCTGTGATGAGACCTCCTCTGTGCTTCAAGGCCATCTTTCTGCCCTGCCTGTGCCTGTATCCCCAGGGCAAACCCTGCAAAAAGGATTTCCTGCCTCCGGTAGCCTCCTTTTGCTTCCACAGGGGCAGCATCTCTAGCAATAGCTGGCTATACCTTGACCCATCACAGCAGACCTAAGAGGGCTCTACTTTTGCTTCTGGTTTCCTGCTGCCTTTGCTATTTATATACTGTTCCTAAAAGCAAAGGTTATGGTATTAGCTATGGGTCTGCAGCAGCCTGTGGAGTGACATATTATGTGGAAGCCCTCAGTCTTGCCACAGACCTCCTTGGTTACTCCAGGCCGGAGTGACTCACGTAGCTGAGAGCAGGACCACGTTCCCCAGCTATTCCTAGCCTGCTTATTCTCTTTCCTGTCTCCACTTTGCATATGCCTCTGACACCACGTTCCTAAATCAAATCAGGTGGGTTTGCTCTTGCCGCTGTGTTTTCAGGCTCTTTGATGCAGGCTGGGGAGCAGTTCACACTGTGCTCTGGGGTGGATGGGTCCTGGAAACAGGGAGCAAAGATTCCCTGGGCAAAGCGCCTGGGTATGCCCCTGCTTGCTCTGGGGATGGGGCTGCAGAGGGGCCAGCATCTGCCTGCCGGCTGTCCTCTCCACTCAGGGCCGTTGGGTTGTGGCCCTGCAGTTTCCTCCCTTCCTCTCTGCGGTTGGAAACTTCTCCCTGCCCGCAAGGCTCTTACGAAAGCTCCTCTCACTCTCTCCCCAAGTGATTTTCCATCACGTGGCTTTGAAGAGCTGGGCTTAACTGGGACCCATTAACCCCTTCCTACCTGTGGAGGGGAGGCCTGGAGACCTCTCTGATGGGCAGGAGGGGTCAACCACTCCCTGGGGAGCATCTGAGCACTGGCACATGGTGGCTGAACGCTTCTTTGGGAGGAGGTTCAGGAGTTAACAGCTGCCATGCAGTGAATGTCATTGCTTCTTGAAGTGCATGAAGTGAGGATCAAACAGGAATTACTTGCCCAGGCACAGTAACCGTCTGCCATGTATTACTGTCAAAATGATTCCTAGATGTTGTGTACAGGAATGTGTTTCTATGGTGAGATGCCAGGGTGAATGGATGCCCCAGCTGCTTCTATGTCTTGGGCCTCCTGGGCTCCATTTCAGTTCTTGGGGACAGAGAGCTCTACCAATGTGTATCTCACCATAGACTCCAGTACCACTCTAGACCTCCACTGTTAGCTGTTCTATGGGCAGCAAACCTGCTCCCACAGCTCTGGGAGCATCAGCCTGGCCTTGACGGCAGTGCATGCAGTGATGCACGGAGCATCACTGATGCTTGTTGTGGTACCCGCAAGGAGCAGGAGCAGGGAAGAGCATTACAAGTCAGTCTGATGCATCAGAGCTGCCTGCTTTGGAAATGCTGCTCACCAGGGAAAATGGCCAAACTCGGCTGCTGTATCTCCAGCCCAGGGCCCAAAGGGCCTCTTTGAACCCATCCCTGCTGGAGGATAAGTGCCCAAATCCCCTCCCTGACACTGAACTGGGAAGGAGCGAAGGAGCTAGGGCTGTGGCGGCCCTTGGGCTGAAACATGTTGGAACTGGATGATCTTGAAGGTTCCTTCCAGTCCAAACCATTCTATGATTCTATGTGCCAGATCCAGTAGAGGCCCCACCAGAAAATGGGTAGTGGAGAAGTGGGATGATCCAGAGCGTTTCCCAGTGTCCAGAGCACCTTGCAGCTGTTGGCTTTCTGTAGTCTGGATTTCTAGCTCCAGCTTCCAGGCGAGTCTTGTGGAAGCAGGACAGCGCTGCAGTTAACATGGCCTTCTGCATCTCTACTTGTCAACTCAGAACTGCCCCCCCAGACCTTCTGGTGTGGTCCAGGGAGACTTTGAAGCCTGGAACAGGCGTGAGGAACCAGAGGATCTGCACAGAGATGACCTGGGTCCAAACCAGCATTTCTGCAGGGCCAGGCTTGTCCCATCTCCCAGCCTGGTTCTGGTGCCTGTCGCTTCCCCCCACACCACACAGCGCAATGAGGTCCCACCGGGCACACACTGCCCTGAGAGCTTTGTAGGTGGGAAGGAGCTTGGCAGCAGTGGTGCCATTTGCACCATGCTTGTATCCCTCTGCACCCGGGGGCAGTACTGCGGCAAGGCAGATGAGGGATGCTCCTCACCTTGTGCTGAGAGAAGGAGCTGCAGACTGGATGTTTGCACCGAGGGCAGGAATGTGCATGTGGATCAACAGCAGTGATAAGTACCCAGAGCAGAATATGGGCTTTAGGTGGCTCCTGGTGTCTAATCCCATGGCTAGGCTGGTTGCTGCGGTGTAGTGTGCCCAGGGAATGGGAATTATCCTTTGATTGAAGGGGTGACTGAGTTTCAGAAAGAGGGGCTGCTGGGGTGGCTCTTTAATGGATCTGATCTCAACATATCCATCTGGATACTGCTAAATCCCATGGGAGAGTTTCTGACTTTGCTGCTTGAGCTTCCAGAGCACCTTGCAGCACTAAGGCAAGAATCCCAGTAGTGCTGGGAGGTGCTGAAACCCATGGACTACCCTCTCCCAACTGGTCTTCAAGCCAGCAAGCATTGCTTACCTGTGCTTGCCTGTATCACACAACTGGATCACACTTGGTGCTTTCCCACTCTGTCCTCTGGTACCAGCATTCTGCTCCCTGGGTCCCAAGATCCTGCTCCTCCCCTGGTTTTCTTCCCTATCTCTTTCCTTCCCCTCTCTCTCCGCCTTACTTCCTTCTCCCTCCCCCTTCCCCAGCATTGCTGTCCTTCACTTGTCAACCCAAGAGCACTTACCTGCATCTCCCCCCTCTTGTTTCTCCTAGGTGGTACCATGGGCATCTCTCAGGCTCTGCAGCCGAGTCACTTCTCCAGGCCAAAGCCACCCCTTGGACCTTTTTGGTGCGGGAAAGCCTCAGCAAACCCGGGGATTTTGTCTTGTCTGTCCTCACTGACCAGCTTAAGCCTGGCTCTGATGCTCCACAAGCTGGGGCAACCAGTGCCGCGGGGCCCCGGCTCAAAGTCACGCACATCAAGATCATGTGTGAGGTGAGCAGTTGGGAGAGCAAAAGGAAAGGGAATGGAAGAGGTCTCTGCCGATCCCTGCTGATCGTGTCCTCGAAAGCATGGGCTCTGACAGCTTGGTTACTAGCAGCAGTGTTCCTGAAACTGGATCCTGAAACAGGTTCTTTGTGTCCTCACCCCAGTCTGGGTGACTATGGGCTGGGTGCTCAGACATAAGCAGGGCTCAGTGTGACTGAGAACTCTGGTACAAGGAGTCTGTGGTGAAAGACAGAGGAGGATTCACAATCATCTAAGTCTGAATTCATCAGAAGAGCTCAAAGCGTTTGGAGGAGGAGCATCTGCAAGGCCTTCACACTTGGTCTGAAGGATGTGACCAACCTGGCTGTCCCCAGTTCTATTTCTTTCATGTGGGATGGTGCAGGTAGTGGAGGGAGATTTCAATGACAAGTGACCTTAAATGAGAGCTGAGAGCAATACACCTCTATGGGCTTCCATCCACTGAGAACAGGAGGCAGTTCACCGTGCTATGAACTTAGAGTTCTCTACCATTTGACCTCCCTGCCGGAGGGAGGATGCTTTTCTGGATGGCACAGGGCAGTGCCTATGGCTTTGCACCCTTGAGCATTATCAGCTTTGTCTACATGGGGTTGTGAGTGGGATGTTACACATCCTTCTTCTGTTTAGAACGGACGCTACACAGTTGGAGGTGCTGAAACGTTTGACAGCCTGGCAGATCTGGTGGAGCACTTCAAGAAGACTGGAATTGAAGAGGTGTCTGGCTCCTTCGTGTACCTGAGGCAGGTAAATCCTGTTTCCTCTTTCTCAGGGATCCTTTGGAGGGACCCACTTGCTGTTTGTTTCTGCTTTGTGTCCTTCTCCTCCTTTTCTCCGCAGCACACAGAGGAGACTTTGCTCTCCAGCAGCTTCTCTCTCATGCCAACCCATTGTGTTTTTTTCCATCCCCAGCCCTACTATGCTACGAGGGTGAATGCTGCTGACATTGAGAATAGAGTGCAGGAACTGAACAAGAAGAGTCTATCGGAGGAGGCATCCAAGGCTGGATTCTGGGAGGAGTTTGATGTAAGAAACTGCTGGGAGACATGATTCTGGCCTTTTGGGAAGTCCCTGTGCACTACCTTTATTCTCCATCCTTGATATCTTCCTGGACACAAACTTCTTGGGTGTCTTATCAATTCTTGACAATTTATCTCTTGAAAGAAGTCTCTGGAACCTGTTCCTCTGGGTCACCTTTAAGCAAACCCAGTGAGGCAGAAATGTGCTTTTTCATGGTTGGGAGTTACCAAGATAGCAAGGGCTCGAGCCTTGGACTTTCCAACTCTAGGTTTCCTTTTCTCTTCTCTGCTCTCCCGCAAGCCCGTCCATGTGTCCCAGAGTCACCACTGTTCCTGTGAGTGCCCACCTCCTTTGTCATACACTGTGACCTTGCCATGACTGTTCTTTCTGCTCTCAGAGCCTGCAAAAACAGGACGCCAAGCAGCTCTTCGACCGCCACGAGGGTCAGAGGCCTGAAAACAAGAGCAAGAACCGATACAAGAACATCTTGCCCTGTGAGTCTTGCTTTTGCACCATAAAAAACCCCGAATAGACACAGACAGGCAATGAAGAGCTGCCCGAGTCATCCCTGGCTCTGCCTCAGCCCGCTCTAGCCTTCAGAGCAGGTTCAAAGGTGTGCTGCACTGAGGATGTAAGAGCTGATGAGAGAGGTCACAGCCTTTTCATATCCTTGAAGGAGGGAGGGAGGGTTGCATCGTACTCATTAGCTTCCGATGGGCCATCATAGGGGTAGAGAGATGAGAGCACAGGGTGAGAGAAGGAGAGGCGAAAATAAGGGGCATGCTGCATGCACAGGGTAGTGTGGATGAGTAGGGTAGTGACAAAGCTTCACGTGGCTCTGAGAATCAGAGCATCTCAGTGCTCTGTTTATTTTCTCACTGCACCCCCAGTTGATCATTCCAGAGTCATTCTCCAAGGAAGGGACCCAAATATACCCGGATCTGACTATATCAATGCCAACTATGTCAAGGTGAGACTCTTGAAAGACAGCTGCATGCCCAAACTGGGGAAAGGCTTCTTACTCCTACAGCCCTCTGACCTTCCCTTGTCCACACTCAGAACAACCTGGCCAGCCCAGATGAGTGCACCAAGACCTACATCGCCAGCCAGGGCTGCCTGGATGCCACAGTCAATGACTTCTGGCAAATGGTGTGGCAGGAGAACACCTACATTATTGTGATGACTACACGGGAGGTAGAAAAAGGACGGGTAAGCAGCGGCTTGCTGTGCCTCAGAGCTGCCCTCTCTTCCCCTTCAGCCATTGCTCTGCTTCTTCTCTCTTTCCTGCTTTCTGCCCATCCTCACCCCGTCCTCTCTGCCTACACAGAACAAATGTGTGCCTTACTGGCCAGAGGTGGGCAGCATGAAGGAATATGGTCCCTACCTCGTGGAGAACGCTGGGGAGCACGATGCATTGGAGTACAAACTCCGTCGCCTCTGTGTGTGTCCAAAAGATAACGTGAGTATACCTGGTTGAGGGCTGCCATTGAACCAGTGGGTCTGACAGTCACTGTCTGTCTAAGGCTGGGAACTGCTGGTGGTGATGCTGCTATTGAGTCTTCATTGTTTGGGTGGTTGTTCCCACCTGGTTTGAGCTGGGCTTACTTGGTGGAGTCACCAAGAAATGCACAGGAGACAGAGATTCCTTCTGGCTTCAGACCCACCTCTCCCTGGACAGAGGCCAGGGATAGGACTGGGTTGCAGTTTTACCAGTGGGGTGTCTTGTTATTATCAGGGTAAGGCTGTGCGTGAGATCTGGCACTACCAGTACCTGAGCTGGCCTGACCACGGTGTACCCAGTGATCCAGGAGGAGTGCTCAGCTTCCTTGACCAAATCAACCAGAAGCAAGAGAGCATCCCAGAAGCGGGTCCTATTCTGGTGCATTGCAGGTTGGTACGGTTTGAAGCATTCTCCATTCCGTCTCTAGGGTGAGGTATAGAAAGTCTCTCCTGCTCCACCAGCTGTTCCCAGGACTTGCAAATGAAGCATGTGCCAGCTCTGATACTTACTTTGTCCTCTTTGATGCCCCCAAACCAAGCTCTGCCTATTGAATCTGTGACCCTGGCATTGCTGAACAGCTTCTACTAGTGCTGTGTCCTTCCCCAGAAGCAGCTGCATTTTGTTTCAGGAGCTGTATTGCTCTGACCTCTGCTTGTCCTCTCCTTGCAGTGCTGGGATTGGCCGCACTGGGACTATCATCGTCATTGATATGATAGTGGAAACAATCTCCACCAAGGGTAAGAGGACCCCAGAGTATCTTGAAGTGAGCTGGCCTACCCAGTAGGGCTGTGCCCTTAAGTGCTGTTGCAAATGGATGAAAGCCATCAGCTGTCAGTGGGAGAGATCCTGCCACAGCCCTGAGCAGGTTGCACTGTCTCCTTGCTGTGTGGCAGCCGCTGGATCTCTGCACCATACCCACTTACTTCAGCTTTTCCTGAGCTTGGGCTTCTTCTCCAGGGCCAGACTTGAAAGGTGCTGAGCAGGAAGGAGGGATAGGAGGTCCATACAGTAATAAAGAGCATGGAGGGAGGTGGAAACTTCTTAACTGACCTCCACTATGACTGCTTTTGGTGGAGAATTGGGAGAGGGGGGCAGTAAACATGTCCATAAGCTTTCCTTGTATCTCCTGTTAGGGCTAGACTGTGACATTGACATCCAGAAGACCATCCAGATGGTGAGGGCCCAGCGCTCAGGTATGGTGCAGACAGAGGCCCAGTACAAGTTCATCTATATGGCTATCTGCCAGTTCATAGAGACAACCAAGAAAAAGCTGGAAGTTATCCAGGTGAGAAAGCGGACTCTGCTTTCCTGTCATGTGAGTTGAGGCCTGGGATGGTGTGCTCTGTTTCCAGGCTAGCACTGGGACCTACATAGACTGTGATGCTGCACCAAGGTCTGAGTCCCTGTTCCTGTCTTGAAAATTCAGAGGACAACATTAGCAGCTCAAACACCAACCCCTTCTGAACTCCTAGACAGCTTTAATGCAGTTATTTCAACTGTGTTCTACAGAACACCTCCACCAAGCATTGTTTGATTACAAGACTTTACCCTGTCCTTTCCTCTTTGTCTTTCCTGCGCTGATTCTGCAGTTGCAGGATTTTCTCCTGCTACCTGATAAGTGGCATCTTTTATCTCTCTTTGTAGCCTCTAGCAGCATCCAGTAGCTGCTGCTGTTTCATATTCTTTGGCTAACATGTGGCACTCCCAGGCATTCCAGTGATATTGGTTGCCCTTGTTCACCCCTGTTACAAGAATGCATTTGCATTCCCCTGTGATGGCAGTGGGCAGAGTGCACTGAGCCTGAAGCCTTCAGCAATCCACCAGCCTCCACTGAGATCCTAGCATGGAGCATGGTTAAACAGCCAGAACCCTTCATGATGCCTCATGTTGCTTTCCCCAGATGACACTCTTCTCAGCTTGGTATTTCTCTCCTGTAGTCTCAGAAAGGGAAGCCAAAAGAGTCTGAGTATGGGAACATTGCCTACCCGCCTGCAGCAAGGAATGTGCATGCCAAAGCTTCACGGAAATCCTCCAAGTAAGAGCTCACCTAAACCAGAGGCACAGCTTGACCTGCCTCTGGCGATGGTCTCCCTGCTGCCTTGGCAGGCTTCTTCCTCTTGCTCACTTTTTCCCCTTGTTTTTCCCTGGTTTCCAGGCAGAAAGAGGAGTCAGTGGTCTATGAGAACCTGGGGAAGAAGGAGAAGGCGCGGAAGCAGCACTCCTTGGAAAAGAAGCTGAAAGGCTCGCTAAAGAAAAAATAAGATAGGTTGCAGGTAGCCCCATGGAGGGTTTGAACCAGGGGTGCAGGGCTGGAGCTCACGTCTGGGCTGGGCTGTCTTGCATTCCTCACCCTTGGACTCAAATTAGGTCTTTCCCTTGTTTTCCATCCCACCTTTCAGCCCTGAACCAGACTGCTTCCCAGCTCAGCTGACTGACTTCCTCGTCCCTTGCCTGTGCAGGCCAGCAGCTGCCCCTTCATCTTTCAGTAACGGAAATAAGGCCCCTTCTTCCACTTGCTCTCTGAGCACTCGGGCCCAAGCTCACCTCTACGGGGTCAGCTCCACTGAAGAGTGAAGGAAGCTCTTTACAGGAGCTACATCTCTGCCCACTGCTGTGAGTTAGAATTTAGCCTGTTAGTGTTCCCTGAAGCCTCAGCTTTTAAAGGATAGAGGTTTTGGCCTGTTTCAGCTCAGCAACTCTGCAGTTCAACAGGAAACTTCCTTTCTCCTTAATACCAACCCTCTGCCCTATAGAATCAGAGTGGGTTGGGTTGGAAAGGACCTTAAAGTCACACAATTCCAACCCCCTGCCACGGGCAGGGACACCTTCCATGAGTCCAGGTTGCTCCAAGCCCCATCCGACCTGGCCTTGAACGCTGCCAGGGATGGAGCATTCACCACTTCTCTGGGCACCCTGTGCCAGTGCCTCACCATCCTCACAGTAAAAAACTTACTCCTTATATCTAACCTGAACTTCCCATTTAAGTTTAAACCCATCACCCCTTGTCCTATCGCTACAGTCCCTGATGAAGAGGCCCTCTTCTCATGATGCCTTTTCTATTTGATCCTTTGATTGGATGCTGTAAATACACCAGATTTGGATGTGATGGCCATGTTTTCTCCTTTGGTTGTAAATAAACTTGTATTTCTTTGAATGCTGGGTGCCAAAAGCTTTTTCTCTATTTCTCTTTGAGTATAGCTGCACTCCTGGCTTCACTTGCAGCTCTGCAAGAACTTACAAGAATGGCTCTAGCTTGGTTTTCATCACTTTTCTGCAGCCTTCAGGCTCCTGACCAGAAGCTGTGACCAGTTATGGTGGCTCCTCGCTTTGAGGCTTGAGCATTGGTAGTTGTCAGGTAAGTCTGAGCACAGAAAGTTAGCTGTGACAAACTCACACAAAGGCTTCTGCACACATTCCACATGGAATTTAACAAGAACAAATGCTAGGTTCTGTACTTGGAACAGTGTAATCCTGGCTGGACATGTAAACTGGGGGATAAGAGGCTAGAATGCAGCCCTGCAGAAAGGGATCTGGGCATTTTGGTTGATGGTAAGCTCTACCAGTCAAAAATGTGCCCTTGTCAGGCAAAACTGCCACTATTATTCTGGGATGCATTAGGTACAGTACAGTTAACCAGTCAAAGGTGATGATCTCACTATACTCAGCAGTGGTCCAGCCTCACCTTGAGTCCTGTGTGCAGTTTTGGGCTCCACAATATAAAGATATGAAAATATTAGTGTCTAAAGGAGGGCAACAAAGATGTTGAAATGCCTGACTTGAGGAAGAGCCGAGTTTACCAGGCTTGTTCAGTTAGAGGAGGCTGAGGGTTGTCCTCATGGCTATCTATCTACACTTCCCTCATGAGAGGAAGCAGACGGAGGTGCTGATCTCTGCTCTTCAGTGCCCATGCAGCTACATGATTGTCCACATTCTCTCCCCACCCTGTGATCTCTCAGTGAACAGGAGCGTGTTTCTCTTGCTCCTTTCTCCACAACATCCCAATTCTGTCTTCAACCATGTAAAAGTTCTTTTTCTACCTCCCCTTATGCAAAACCACCTCTTTTTCAGACACTAAACACACCAAGACACAGTATAAATTTGGGGGAGGTTTAATTCTTACAAATGTTTGAACCAATCGCTGAGCAGACAGTGACACAAACAGACCTTCCAGCAGTAACAAGCACCCAGCGAATGACATTTTCCTTACTTCAGGCCCAGGTTCTCTTGGGATTCAAGAGTGAAAGAGAAATGTGATTTACTATCAAAAAAGCCTGGTGCTCTTGGCAGCAGAACTCCCTCATTTGGCCAAAAAAAAAGAAAATAAAATCTGATTTTACCTACAAAAATCTACAGATTAATGAAGATTAGAGGTGAATTACTATATCCACATGGGTTAATCCCAGTAAGGCCCCTTTTCCCCCCTACCCATATTTAACTGGTAGGGTGAGGAAGGAATCACAGCTGCCCAGAGGCAGAGCCCAATCCTCTAACTGGACCACCACAAATGGAGCAGGGGCACTGGAACCAAATCTGGCTATTGGATTAACAACTTCAAAGTGAGGGCAAACAATGCCAGTGGAGGGAGCTCCTCACTCGTATCTGCTGCTGGGTAGCACCGCTGGTTCTGGGAGGCTTTAGTTTCTTTCATTTCTTCTGCTTGGGTAGGAGACTGTCACTGAAAGGGAGACAGAAAAGAGTCATTAGTCCAGAAAGCGCAAACAAAGCTGAATCAGACCTACACTACAGACTTGGCGGTGTGGGGTGTCACATCCAAAGGTTATGGGCTTCCACGTTCTTCCTATTTAGCAAAGCCCCTTGAGCCTTCTGGGATGAGTGAGACAGAATCTGGTCAGAGGTAAAGAACAATCAGAGATGCCAGAGAAAAGAAACCAGCTCTGGCTTTTTTGATTCTAAGAAATGTAAGTTTTCAGCTGCTCAGCTGGCACTGCCTTGTTCATAAACACTGGACAGGTTACACAAAGCCACCAAACTCCTGCCAGCTCTGAAAGCAGGGAATGGGGTTTTCTGGGATGGACATAGAAAGCTTTTGGTGAGAAACAAAAGCACCTTTTGTAGAGTAACAAAAGCACCTTTTGTAGCACCATTACCCCAACCCAACCAGAATTCCTACAACCATCTAATTGCCTTCTTACAGCCGCCTTTGCCATACATGCCCTGTCTACACAGGGACACTCCTTAGTTACTTCTTCCTGCCTTTCCCATACAAGGTTTCCTACTGGACACACAGAGAGCTCCAGTTATTGAGTATGCCCTCCTTGGCACTGCAAGTAAGGTTTCAAGCTTCACATCCCTAATGGGAGGTGAGGTAGACATGGAATAAACTTCCTGTGGCCAGAAAGGCCCAAGCCAGAAACATTCCAGGCACCAGGCAAACATCAACACCCCTGTTCCAAGTACACAAACAAAAGGATCAAAAGAAGCAGTGCCTCACCTTCCTCTGCGGGTCAGGAGATGCAGTAATGGGGAAGGTGGGAAACAAAGAGTACACTGATTAGATATAACAGTTCAACAAAAATATCATTTCTTAAGTAAGACAGATGGCTCTCTGCTTGGCTGTATCCTCTGGGATCAGCTTCACAAACAGGGTGCAGACAAACGTAGCCATCTGGCCCCTTTACCTGGTGAAGCCCTCATCCTGCAGGTTCAGTACCAAGTTATCTGCTGTGAGATACACACGGTTTTGTGAGGCAGCAATCTGAAAAAGAAATCCATGACAGAGATGACACAAAGAGTATAAATGCACATGCAGCACTAACCAAGAACTTCTCTCCCCCTCTAGATACAGCACTTGACTTACGCACTTGAGACCTCAGTTAAATCAATGCAATTCCCCAAAACAACTCTGGACTTTCATCCCAGTGCCATCAGACTTTCTGAAAAAAGTGCTCATTCTGTCTCCCTGTCAGACCTTTGATCCCATGCTTATCTGTTCCCCTTTCTCAGCCTGCAGGAAACCAGGAGCTTTTGGTGGCTGCAGCTGAGTGTGGGTGATGGAATATGATGTGGATCTGGCCTTGTCATACGGAGGGCATGAGCTCCTGGCCTCACCTCTAATTGCCGATCATTGCAAGCTAAATCTTAAGGTCTACTTGAGCAGAGAAGGGCTGCACAGGAACAGAGATCAGGACAGGGCAGGTCACATTCGCCTTAAATTCATCATATGGCCACTGGGCTAGGAGAACAGCTCCAGGAGTTGCAAAAGAACAAAGGGAATTCTGTGCTCACCGTTTTTGAGATGTTTTGAGCAGCTCGGATCTTACGTAGCTTGATGTAGCCTGGATTCCTGCTGAGAGCTTCCCCCAGGTACAGCAGAGCCAAAGTTAAGGAAAATCCTAACAAAAGCCACTTACCCTCAAGGAATTCTTCCTAGAAACATCTTAGGGAGGAAAGCAATCTCAGTCTAACATGGGCCTCTGGGCAGGCATATTTCTACTTCTCTAAATCAATACCAACATTATGGATTATGGTCACACACAGCCAATAGAAGCTACACCTTACAACAGGGAGTGAAGGCTCATGGCCTTCTCTGCTCTCACCTGTAACCTCAGACAAATCAAACTCCAGCCAGCTGTGGGGTGAGGATGATAAATTGTGACCTACTTGAAGCTATCATCTGATACCAGTCTCCTAAGCATGGACCCGATGTGACAGATTGTGTCAAGCTCACAAGCCACATCCCACAAAATCTCCCAAAGCAGGATATCATCTTGGCAGCTGTAGCTTCCCCTTCAGCTTGAACAATCTTCTGCTTCTGCTCCTGCTTGGCCTTCTCCACCAGAAACTGTGCACGCTGTGCTTCCTGCTGGGCTGCAAAGAGAATGGCCAAAAGCATTGGAAATGGATTCCATCTTCGGAATCCTTCACCAGAACCAGAACCTTGGAGCTGAGGCCTGGGGGCTCTGGTTCCAGAAGCAATGATGGCATTCTGGGGCCAGATCTGCAGCTATGAAATGCATTTGAGTGTCCTTTACTTTTTTCTTAGATAAAGTCAGCAGCATCCAGACTCTCTATACATAATCCCCACAGTAAATGGCAAGAGTCCCAGTCTGAAGAAGAAGCCTGGTCTTGAGAACTCAGTCCCTCTGACTGTCTATCCCATTGGCTACAGCCCAGAGTTTTCTGATAGTATTTGTAAAAGAAACTGTCTAGCTCCATTACTAAGGAGGCTGGGATTGATCATTCTGTAGCTGTATCAATGCAGAAGCAGAGACATGCCAGCTCAAATTCTGATTCCTTTAGCCCAAATCCCGCTTCCTTTAGCCCAAATTCTGCTTTCTTGTTCACCAGTTCAGACGAAGGGCAAAGGCACTCCACTCTTTTCAGACATAAACGGAACTCACCCACTTGCTTAGCTTCCACAGCTGCTGTGTATTCACGACTGAAACTAAGCTCTGTGATAGCCACATCATCCAGGATGAGGCTGAAGTCTTTGGCTCTCTCTGTCAGTTCTCGCCTAATGAGCAGAGACACCTGAAAGACAAATACAACAAGAAGAGTACAAACCCAGGCTGCTTCTCCCTCCTGTGCACCCCACAAGTGAAGCACAACTGCTCCTCACAGCTCATTCAGAGAGAGAGACATTACCTAGAACAAACCCTGAATCATGGCCATTTATCATTAATACCATCTCTGAATCTGTCGCTGCATAGCCAAAGCTATGTATCCAAAAGTATATCACATCTTATTTATAGTTATTATCAACTATACAATTTATACTGTAAAAATAAATCTTACGTGATTTCGGCTTGTTTTTTTGCTTTCACATCCTACATCTAGTTCCACAGTTTCCATGTTTCATGTTTTGGCAGCAAGTACTTCCTTGTCCACCTTGCATTTGCCACTGTTGGCAGTTCAACTGTCTCCTCACATCTGTATTCAGATGCAGGTGAAAAAAACCCACATCATTTTTTGTTAACTACGTATCACATCTCTCTAGAAGAGTGTTGTTGGTAGATATTTTTGATTGGTTCTACCTTTAACGTGTCAGCATCTTTCTCAGGCAGACTGACAAGTCCTGCACCAAATACTGGCTTCAATAAAAGTGGCTGCTGCAGTATCACATGTTGGGCCAGCCTAGCATCTGCTTTTACTTCTATTGCAGCTGTTTCTGAGCACAGTTCTAAAATGCTGCCAGAAACCTTCACTGTGTGAGCTGCAAGTGCATAACTGTAAAGTCAACACCCATGGGCCACTATACCCATCACTTCACATTAACAAACACTAAATGAACATATGACAAGGTTGCACTCAATTCAGTTTGTTCAGAAGTTTCAGATAGTTAACAGTTGTCATTGTTTCTGATAAACCTAAATACCTTGCAGACATTGCTTCTTTGCTGTCCCATCCCCCCTTTCCACTCATTCTCTTTATACAACCGTTAACAAATCCTTTCAGCACACAGCATATAGCCTAGCACAAAACCCTGGAGTCCCTGCTATAGTACAGTTCTCACAACAAGACCTGAACACTTAGTTCTCCTCTTTGCTTCTGTTTTTGTAACTAGTTAAGAGATGCTTCATATTTCATCTGACAACTTATCCTCTTTAGCAGTCTCATGCAGGGATCTCCTCTAAAGCCTTTTAAAGGAAGACCAGCAACTTCTCTCTCCCTCAGCTGCGATAGGTGATGAATATTCTCAGAATCCCTGGCAATCAAATTATCAGAACACAAAATTTCAGATGCAGACTTTTTAAAGCTAAATATTTCTATTATTTTGCAACCTGCCCCCAGGCTACCCTCTAACCTTTTTCTAAACAGAAATATTTGCTCTTCTTCTGTACCATCCATTACAGAAAACTTACTGCTTTGTTAACTGCTCATCCACTTCACTTTTCAGATTCTTTAAAACTGTTTGATATGCTCTGACAGCTCTTCCAAGACCCATGAAAGGCCAGATAATAGTTTTTTTAAAGACAGATCTACTTTAATGTGTGGATTATGATGTAAATCAGCTCTCCCTCTCCCATTACATTATGGTGCAGCTTTGCACTCTATATACCAACAAATCCAGTTTTCCTCTCAGAAGCCTTAGTGCTTGCACCTGTACTGGAATCAAAACTCTAAGTGGAATACAGTTCCATGCCCTTTCCATTTAAATACACCACCTACCAACCTAACACATTTATCCTTTATATAAGGTTCCCCATACCCACAGCTCAGGTGTTTCTTTGCCATTTGAGTGCAAGTTTACCTGGGCTCTCTGAGTGATGAGCTGTGAAGCATTGAACTTGGCCACCACGCTCTTGAGCACCTCGTTAACGATGGAAGGCAGGACCCGCTCCTCGTAGTCCAGCCCCAGGCGCTGGTACATGCTAGGCAGCTCCGCAGCGTTGGGACGGGTCAGGACACGCAGCGAGATGTTCACCATCTGCAAGTCTGAAGAGGAGAAGCAGAGATGAGCGCTGCCAGTGCCGCAGGCAGGGTTCCTGCCCGCTCTCCCCGAACCCCGTGCTCGGCCGCGGGGCCCGCTCTCACCTTTGGAGCCGGTGGGGGAGGAGATTTTCCGCGGCCGGGCCCGAATGTCGTAGATGATGGGATACTGGAACCAGGGGATCCTGCGAGGGGCGGGAGGGCGTCACGGCGTGGGCACCCACCGGGGCCGGGACCGGGACCGCGCTCGGGACAGGGGAGCTGGGTCCTACCTGAAGTGCAGGCCCTCGGCGAGGATGGTGTCTTGCTGCACGCCGCCGATCCGGTTGAAGAAGATGGCCCGCTGGCCGCCTTCCACTGCGGAGAGAGAGGCGCGGTGAGCGCGGGATGCGGGTTACCGGGCGCGGGGGGAGCGGGGCACTACTCACCGATGAACACGGACTCGCGCACGCCGTAGGCCAGGGCGCCAGCGCCCA
>JANHGB010001906.1:5309-17040 GCA_026283785.1 Coracopsis vasa | reverse complement strand
GGAAGGCTGCGTGGAGACCTCATAGCAGCCTTCCAGTGTTTCAAGGGGGCCTATAAAGATGCTGGGGAAGGCCTCTTCATTAGGGACTGTAGTGATAGGACAAGGGGTAATGGGTTAAACAGGGGAAGTTTAGATTGGATATAAGGAAGAACTTTACTGTGAGGGTGGTGAGGCACTGGAACAGGTTGCTCAAAGAAGTGGTAAATGCTCCATCCCTGGCGGTGTTCAAGGCCAGGCTGGACAGAGCCTTGAGTGACATGGTCTAGTGTGAGGCGTCCCTGCCCATGGCAGGGGGGTTGAAACTAGATAATATTAAGGTCCTTTCCAACCCGAATTATTCTATGATTCTATAAGGATGGGAAGCTGTGGTCATACCCATATTGTGTCTCTCTTCCTAGGAGGAAACAGAAGAGGATAGTGACCTGTCGGACTACGGAGAGGAGGTGGATGGGAAAAGAGACTCACTTGCTGAGCCATGTTTCATGCTGATTGGAGAGATTTTTGAACTGCGAGGAAGTAAGCTGTAAACCTGCTTATTTGCCAGTGGAATCTGTTGGCCAAGAAATCTGGGGGACTTTGTAATTCGGATTTTTCTGCTGTTTCAATAAGCGGAAATGTTCTTGCAATCTACATTGCCAGTTTGCTTGGAACAGAGCTCTTCTTCAGTAGTTCGTGACTTCGGAGCTTTTATTCAAAAGTGAAATTCCAAAATAACACGGTGGTAAAACTGTAAATAGTAGGGGAAAGCATTTCAATTCAGTATTCTTAAGCTTTTAATTAAGCAAAGGTAGAAAACCCCAGTAAAATGCAGCAGCATGTTCTCTGTAAATAGGCTGCATGTTAGAATGCATGAATTATGAGGAAGGAAAGATGATTTTATTACAGAACATATCACTGACAGAGCAACATAATTTTAATGTCCATTTGAAGTGTATTATGTGTGCCTTTCAGTTCTACATTTTATATAATGGAAGAGATGCCACACATAACTGAATGAGGGTAATGAATAAAACTATTTTTGTCTCTATTTGAATGTGCAGCTACACTTGACGCCCTATAAAATTATTTACAGGGTGACTATTACGAAATGCAGCACCTTCCAAAAATGGCAGATGTATCTTCCAAATATAGACTTTTTTGTGCTGATGGTGAACTGCCTTGAAAGAAAGATTAACCACTAATTACAAGGAAGCACTTCCATTTGTTTCCTTTATTTGTAATGAAAAGCTAAATGCTTGGTTTATTTGAGTGAAGATGTTTTCAGAATTTTAATGATGCTGCTGTGTGTACATTAGAGAAGCAGGTATGGAAAGGGTGTGAATTTTGAAGGGTTTTCTGGGTTTTTTTTGGAGTAGAAAAAGGCGTTTGGGTAGTTGTACAGCTCAATAAACTTGAAATACTTGAAGTTTACAATACAAGCTACAAAGGGCAGATACATAAACAGATAGGCTTATGTAATCTGCAAGACTTAAAAAGCATATAGCAAACAGTACAGGGAAAGCAGTCAAGAAAAATAAGACCCATGCACAGTTAGTGAAATCTTTGGAAGGATTGTTATAGATGTTTATTGTAGGGGTGGGTTGGTGGGTTTCGGGTGTGAGGGAGTTTTGAGCATGATCGTGGGTACCCTGATGTTACTAATCTCTTGATATTAATTTTCTGTCATTTTTCATTGTTCCAGTGTTCAAGTGGGTCAGAAAAACATTGATTGCACTAGTACAAGTCACTTTTGGAAGAACTATCAACAAGTAAGTAGCTGTCAATTCAACTGAACCCACATCATTGTTCTATGAAAAAAGGCTGAGAGCAGAATTGTTAAAAAAGAAACAAAACTGGGACATTCTGTTGTATATGGCAATCTGCATTTGTTTTCTACAGCTCAATTTAAAAATGCATTATGTTGATTAGAGAAGACACGGATATATGAATTAGATTCTTCCTTATTTTTAACCCTAGATAGGAGTTTGCTTTTGGAAAAACACAACATGTCATGGGAGACACGTATTGAAAGTGACGCTCTTCTTTTTAGTGAAGCAGCCTTGCATTTATATATATATAAATTAAAAGACTTGGCTATACTGTTTTTCTGAATGGCCTGGCTCTAAATGGCTTTTATTAGTTTTTGCTTTATCTTACAGTCCCATGAAGATTTTTGCCACATCTGAAACTAGGTTTCTGTTTCAAGTAATTTCTTTCATATCAAATAAATACTTGTTTCTCAGAAGTGACTGAAATAATGTTTACACATGATGCGAACCATTAATTTATAACATGAAACCTGTACATGTGTAACAGTGATGTGTTTTCATGAAGGCGTTTTTCTGTATCATTTGAAGACATAACTGCCAAGTGAGGCCTGGACGAGGCTATGAAGTAAGCATGCGTGTCTGTACACACCTTTCATGTGGGAACTTATGTCATTGGTCAGAAAAAGTTTGGCAGAGTATTCTCCCAGCAGAACAGGCTGCTCCTTTGTCCAGTCCGTGACTAAATTTGCACATGGCAGCATGGCTTTTAAAACCTCTCACACGTGATGTAGTGGTAAATTGGACAGGCCTCTGGCAGTATCCATTCACTGAGTTTTAAATCATTCAGTTCATTTTTTCATACCCTGCTGATGACTAGCATGAAAGACACCTGAGAGAGGACAAAGAGAGTATGTGTGTGAGCACAGCATGCATGCAGAGTTCTTATACAGCCTTTTACACGTTGGTTGAGTTTTTACATTTACTGATCTTAAGGCGTTTGGCTGTACTCTGGCCCAGCCTGGAGCCTGGTATCTACCTCAGACTCTTTGTGCTGAAGGCTACAGTGAGTGCCTGCAGCTACAGGAGGAGGCTGCTATCTCCATTTGTAATCCCTTCTCTAACATGCTATTGCTATCTGTGAGGGAACTTTCTGTGCTTTTATCAAAACTTCATCTTTTTTTATCCCACCAGGCATGGTGGGATAAATGTAGCATGCAACTAGTTTGGAGTTCACCACAATTAGTTCATTTTTATGTCTTCCCAGTGGAGCTTTTGTAGGGCCCATTCCTGAAATACAGTTTCAATGTAGTAATTTGTAATATACATAGTAATTTGTAATCTATGTTTGTGGATTACATTGAACTGCAGCCTTCTTCACATCTCAGTCAGGTATCTGGAGTGACCAAGATCCTAGAGAACCCAGAGCTGAACATAAGTTGCTGTGATGCAGGTGAAATCAGCTCAGATAAATTGGGATAACTATGTGAAAATTAGCATCACTTCCACTACTTTCAGGAATAAAAGAATAAATCTGCCTAAACCATGAAAGATATAGTCGTTTCTGTACTTCTCCACAGGCAAATCCGTGACACTGTACATTGGATGTTCAGTGAACCAATGCTTGTTTACTACATTGGTGTGTTTCGAGATGCTTTTTGGCCAAATGGCAAGTTAGCTCCACCACCAAGAGCCAAGAGCGATGAACAAAAGCGAGAGACAAAACAGAGAGCACAGCAAAAACTACTTGAAAACATTCCAGGTGAGATCGCTTTCATTCTGCTTAATTGCGAGTTTAATAACCAGTTAGGAAACAAAACTACTACTAGTAATGATAAGGGAAATAACAAGGGGAGAGAATATAAAACTAAAAAAGGGGGGAATAGATGGAGAATCAATAAACACAAGTGATGCACAATACAATTGCTCACCATCTACCAACCGATACCCAGCCTGACCCGAGCAGTGATCCGGGCCTTCCAGGTAACTGCCCCCAGTTTATATACCAGGCATGACGTGCTGTGGTGTGGAATACCCCTTTGGCTAGTTCAGGTCAGGTGTCCTGTCTCTGCTTCCTCCCGGCTTGTGCTCCTCCTCACTGGCAGAGCATGAGAGATTGAAAAGTCCTTGATCAGGGTAAGTGCTACTTAGCAACAACTAAAACATCAGTGTGTTATCAGCACTGTTCTCAGACTAAAGCTGAAAACACAGCACTGCACCAGCTACTAGGAAGGAGAAAACTAACTGTTACAGCTGAACTCAAGACACTTGCCTCCAGCTGAACAGAATGTACTTTAACGAGCTATTTTATGGCTGAGATGTCTCAGACACCTCTTCCATTAATTGACTTTTACTGCAAAAGTAGCAGCAGGTATGCATGCAAAATATTTGTCATTTACTCTCTCTGTTAGATACTCACCTACTTACCTAGCGTAGGCTTCCAGAGTTGGTTTGCGGTTCTGTTCTTTTGTTTCTGAGTTTGGAGAGATGTGTCAGGACACAGCTGAATGTGCCTTAAATTAATGAAGCACTGGATCACTATTTATTATCTAATTCAATCCAAGTTATAAGTAATTGACTTACTTGTGGGAAGTATCTTCTGTGAATATTAAGAGGCAATCTGAATCTGTTTTAACTGTTGCAGTAATTCTGTCTTTGTGGCTGAAGGTATATTTAAGTGAATGATTTAATAACGTATGAAATTAGACTTTGAGAGGTGAACTGTCTAAAAGGCATGCTATAAGTCATGTTAAAACACTAAAAATGTTGTAATTGAGATGCATACACCCTTATTAAACTTGGGTAACTTGAGATTGAGTGTTTTCAACCTGACCTAACAAACCTGTTGTTAAAAGGTTGGTGAATGGGGGCTATGTATCTTGTAACCATGGGCCATGAAGTGCAGTGGTTTTGTTTCCTCTCCTTTGTGGGTGGTACGGTTAGCTGGAGGTTTTGCCTAGCATGAGTGAAACACTGTAAGCTAAATTAATATTTGTTGCAGATACTCTGCAGAGTCTTGTTGGACAACAAAATGCCCGCCATGGTGTAGTGAAAGTGTTCAATGCATTGCAAGAAAGAAAGGCAAACAAGCATCTACTCTATGTGAGTAACCAGAAAAATACCCTTTTAACTTTATACTCCTGTTAATTGCTGAGCTCCGCTCACTCTATATTAGAGCATGAGGTGTGCATTTTTGCAGAAATTTGTTAGGCTGTTGTTCTGTGTGCAGGTGACATTTTTGGTTATTAAAGTCAGAAGAATTGTACTTGGTTACATCATTTGACTAATTTCGAATAACAAAAAGCTGTTGAAGTTTAAAAACAAGTATTGCCCTTGTCTGAGAGAGATCCTCTACCACATCCAACTTGCCTGACTTCATGAGGTATAAACTAATCTCTTCATGTAGCTGAGAAAAATAGGCACCTTGGAGAATCCTAAGGAAGGAGAGTTCCAGCTTTGGCTCACAGTTAGGATGTGACAGGCATCCTTTGTTGCTGGTTGGGACTGGCTGGAGTATGCAGCTGGACCCAAGTGTAATACCTTCTCCCTCAGTCTCTTCTGGCTCATTTCCTGCTGCAGCCAGTAATAGCCTTGGCATGCTCAGGCAGCACATGCCCTGGTGCTTCCTGATGGAGCTGCTGCAGCTTCAACACAACAGCACCAGTTTATGCAGGGTGGGAAATCCCCATCTGAATGAAGGCAGCTGCCCCCATGGCACTTGCCCTCTTTTAGCCTTAAGGCATTTCCTGTATTATCTGCAGGGCTCATGCTAACTTTAGGCTTAAAGAAATGGAATTGCATGAGTGATGAGGAGTGACCCTTCGTGCTTCTCTTATCTGCGGTGCTCTGAACATGACAGAAAGGAAGAAGAAATTCTCATCTGGCACCTGTACTTACCTGAACTCATTTCTGTTTTTCAGGTTTTGCTGGAACTGCTGCTAACTGAACTGTGTCCTGAGCTAAGAGCTCATTTAGAGCAGCTTAATGCCACTTAGGTTTGAATCTGCACAATTGGACCACTAGAGAAATGTCTATGTCCAATAATAGACATGAAACTTATTTTCCTCTATTCCATAGAGGGCTGAGGACTATGATTATTTTTAGCATTTTTCTTTCTTCTTGAGTTTTTTGTGAAGTAAACAGACTTGAAAAGATCTGATGCTGTAGTAGGGTAGACAAGACAATGCTGTATAGTTGCCAATTTTTATTTAAATGGTTCTATTTGACTACTCTTCTGTTTGAAATATAGATTGAAAAATAAATGTTCATATAAGCTGAAAGAAACCAGAAAATATTTTAAACATTTATGAAAAGAAATTTTGCTTATAGTGGTAAACTAATCAATGTTGTACAGTTCTAATCTCCTCACCGAGGATTTGAGCATTCCTTTTTTCTTGTGTATTGAAAAAGCCTTGTCGTGCAATACTACATGTAAAGCTATTGTGAAAATTTTACCAATTTTCTTTTTACCAAAGATTTTCTGTAGTTTGAAGCATTTGTAAGCAATAAATAACTCAGCTGGATTGCAGTACTTGATAACGAGGCTGTACTGACAACTAATGAATGAGTTTGACAGCACTGGTTTCATAAGGAGTATCTGCATCACTTTGAAGTCTGTGTCAAAAATACGTGTTGTAAACTGGTATGTCCTAACAGAATGCCTGTGTTAAATGTTAGTTCAGAGATTAGTGCTTATGAATTGCTTCTATGAATGATTAAGTAGACATTTAATTAAACCATTCTAATAACTTCCCTGATACTACTCAGGGCTGTTATATTCAAATACCCCAATTTCAAACAACCTTCAACTCTTTCCCTTATTTTATACAAGGAAAGAAAACGATGTCTTCAGTGTTTTTTTAATTTATGTAAAAATATGCAAATAAGGTCTTAATGCACATCTAAATAATTAAACATCATCAAAAATTCCTAGGTGACACTCATTATTTTACGTTCAGTACAGTTGTGCTCTTAGAAAAACTGCTTGCAGTTAAGACTGGCTACATTGTAAGGTACGTAAGATCTATGTGGTATATTTAAATCAGTCTTTAGTAACATCTGTCTTTCTGTTCCAGCAGTTTTAGGACAGTTTTCAAGTCATGCATGGCACAGTCCCAAGAAGCAAGACAAATTCTGCACGTACAAAGCTTTACAAGTAAATAGGTATTTAGAAACGTGCAAGCTTACCCAAGCAATCAGTAAAATTTACTAGTGGATGATCAAAGTATGTATTGATAAGAGATTCTGCACAACATTGCTTGGGTGTACACACTCCCAGCCAGAAGGTTTTCAACTAATACAACCAGAGGCAGCTTAAATGAAGTATGAAAGGTTGAGGAGAACAGGCCTTGTTCAGAGGACATATATTGAATATTTCCATACTAACATTTTTTATCTAGAGTTCTGGAAGTATTATTTTCTAGTTTTAAAATTTGACATGTCCGGGAGCAGCGGGGGAGAAAGGGGAAAAGTGAGCGAGCGGCTTCGTGGTTCTGAGTTACTGGCTGGGCTTAAGCCACACGGTTGGAACTGTGTCAGGCCCCTTCCAACCTGGAACCTCTGCAGTCTAAGAATAAAATGTGTTAAGATACAAGTAGATCTTGGTGCATTAGAAAAGCATGTGAAAGAAAGTCTACACAGAACACAGGTAAGATTTAAAAATGGTTGTGACCTGTGAATGGGCTGAATGTGGAAACTAGACAAGTTTGGGTTCGAGCTTTTCAGAGTATTAAAATTTAATGTTTAAATATTAAAAATGCAGAAAAGGGAACAACCATTTTTATTTGGTTTTGGTTTGATTCATGTGCTATATAGCAGTATGACATGAAGAAAACACGGGACATCTGCCCCAGTAAAATGTCCTTAATAAACTGTAAGTCTTTGATAGAATTTTTAAGTCTGCCTTTGCCTCATCTCAGTTAAAGAAGGAGTGTGAGCTTTTTACTTTGTTGTTTAGATAAAAAAGAATCAATAGATTGCCTTAAATAGTAATTTCTCTCAAGCTGGAAAGCAAGCAGTAAGTGATGAACAGTCTATAATTGCTGGAGATTAAAGATGGTTTATTGTGGTAGTACATTTATATACCAGTCACAGCTAAAGGAAACGCTAAATTTTCCCAAGATTAGCTGCCAGTTCAAGGTCAGCAGCAACATCAGGATCCAGAAGACATGCCTTTGAAAACAAAGAATAGGAAGTTCTAGTTTATAGCTATAAGTAAAATTATATGTTGACAATATCAATGTAACACTAATAAGGTCTTTATCTCAGATAATTACAACAAAAGTTAACCAACTTGTTAAAATATTAAAGAGTTATTAATATGCTACTCAGCTTTAAATCCCTTTTTCTGAAGAAAAAAATGAGTATTTAAAATGAGCATACTTGACTATAGGGTTAGTTTTAATTTTTTATTTTCTTTGTTGATATGGCATGTGCTGCCAACACAGGCAAAAACCTAAATCTGCTCACAGGCAGGATCAGTTTACTTCACTTGCATCACCTTTTTCAGTACCCCCTGGAACGCCCATCTTCTCTTTCTCACCTTTCAGAACTGACAGGGTCTTAGAATGGTAGGCCAAAACCACAGCTGAGCAGTTAATTAAAAAAGCAAACAAGATTTTGATTTTAAGTGGGTATAATTGTACAGTTAACACAAGAATTGTTTTCCAGGTACAAAAGAAGCTGAACACACCCACAACTCTTGTCTTTTATTTGTTCTGAAGTTACTGCTTCAGGTAGCTTCTTTGTTTATTTTCCGTTAACTTCTCTTCTGTTGTTGAGTGGAGATGCATGCCATCGATCAATAGAAATCATCTCTCTTTATACTAAGAAGGTAGCAGCCTTCCTAGATCAGGCTCAGATGTACAGGTAGTGAATGATGAGTGAAAGTCCTTAACACTTAACCTTGGACTGCTGCCTACAGCATTCTTAACACCAGCTTATTCTTTTCCCATTCTCCTCCTCATCCTATCCTTTGTAACACTTTTCACAGCAGGAGAATAAAATGTTTAAGAAGTATGCATTCAGAGGGCCACCTCTTCTCTGCTAAGTCTCTTGTATCAGTGGCTTCCCTGCGTAAGGAGCCACAAAAACTGTTACTTGATAATTTATCATTTACATAACTCTCCATTTATTTGGATTGCACCAAGCTGGACATGAAGTATTCTACTTGCAGAAACAAATGGTCTCTACATGCACAGAAAGCATATAATCATTCTGAAGCACAGATCCAATCTTGCTACACTCCCTTCCAGTTGGCGTAATCATCTTGCCTTGACTGTACCTTTAGCTATCACTGATATTATCTAGTAGATTCACCTTCTAGAAGCCGCTGTTGATCTTCCTCAAGCAAGATATTTTACTCCAACTTCAGAACTTTCAAACAATGTGACCTATTTTTGCCCCTGTGTGTCAGTAACAGTAGATCCTCAGGTATTGTTAAAATATAAACATAAAACCAAGTATGACAGCCAGGTATGACCAACTTCAGTACTGTTAATGGTGGCTGTAATTGTTAGAGAATCCAAAGTACAGAAAAACTTAGGGGTTTTCAGTTTGAGGGAATGATAGAGACAAAAAATCAATTTGGGATAAGATTATTCAAATGGTTTAGCTAATCTATCTTGCAAGTTACCAAGCTCTTTGCTGTGGTAGTTACCACAGATGGTTTTCTGACGTTTGCCCTAATGCAATGTTCGCTTAAGCAAGTGGGCAGACAGCATCCTTTCAGACTATTTTTAGTAGATTTTGATATAATTTTATAACTCTTCATTTTCTTGCACAATTTTTTTTTTTAACATGATCTTGGAGTCTTTAACCAAACAAGTTTAAAGGCTGAAACTCAAGGTATCACTCAATTTCATGAGACATAAACTAGTCTTTCCGGACAAATTTAAAGACTTAAAATTAAGACTTTCCCAGCTTACCCTAGAATAGTATTTTGCAGCAGCAGCTTGATCTTGCTGTACGCCTCGGCCAAGCTGGAGGCATCTACCCAAGTAGAAAGCGGCCATGGCAACCCCCTTTTCAACATATGCGGGAAGACAGTCAGTTATCTTTGCTAGCGTATTGATGTCATCACGGGCTGTAATTCTGTTGTGGAATTTACAGCGTTAGCTTAGATAATGCTACTTCAAGCAATAATTGAAGTAAACCATATATGACTTGACAACGCCTCCTTTCCATCGTTATCCAAAATAAGCTGAAATGTATATGTATTCAGCAACCTGATGAGGATTCTTCTATTCAGTATCTGAAATTAGTCTTATTTGAATATTGTTACATTAAATCAAAACCAAGTACATAACTTCTGCAGTCACTTTCACTATAGTTATACTAGTTAGAAAAGGCAGCATACTTTAATTTTTCCTAATAAAATACTTCATGTTAAAAAATACATGTTTTTGGAGGAAAAGCAGAGCTTTTCAGTTCAGTTGAGCAACCTTATCTAGTTGGAAGGTGTCCCTGCCCACAGCAGGAAGGTTGGAACTAGATGATCTGTAAAGGGCCAACCCAAACCATTCTATGATTCTATGATTGTAAAATTCCAAGTTCAAAATCATAGTAACCTGAAGATCTTGGTCATACCTGACAGACTCAGATTGTAAAATCCACTTACAACTGTTTCAGTTCAGTTATTTTCTTTATTCTGCATCTCTGCTTACTGTCACCTTATTTTCAGCATGTTGTTTTTACCAAGAACCATATTAAGAATCAGAGGGACGAAGTCAACATTGTTTTCACTGTCAGGCTATGATCACCTGTTATTGTTGCTGCAGTATTAGGTACAACATTTCAAAGTGGGAACTGATTTTTTTCCTAGCTGTTGTCTTAAAACAGAACCCCCCCAAACCCCGTATCCTTTCCAGACACAAAGAGTAATTATATGCTTGATAGAAGAAAAAGAAGTGCAAGTCATTTGCATTTATAGCTATTCCCTATAAATCAGTGTATGAAAGATTGTTCTGAACTAGCCTTCTGCCAAGTCAGTGCCTATTAAATCACTTGATTGTGTTCAGAGCAGTATTCTCACACTTAATTTGGTCCCATTAACAAATGCAGCAACACAATAGGAAAAAAGACAAAAAACCCAAAAAACCAACCCCAATGACTTATTAGCAAACCCATTCAACTATAATTGTGGTAACTTATTGCCTCTTTTATCTTTCTGATATATAGCATTTTTGACAACTTCTCGAAAAGATACACAACAGGATGCTGATGCAAGTAACAATACCCAGTTAAGTCAGGTGAAAAATTCTAGTTCAGCATGGTTGACTTCAAGAACATACCATAGCAATGGGTAAGTAGAAGTGTACAGGATAACAAAATTGTTATTTGAAGTGAAATACTAGTAGCTAATCTAGTCTCACAATATTAGGAAAGGCTATACTGTACATAATCATATAATGCTTGGATGTTTGTACATAACAAACCATGTAGTTGTCTGTATGTAACAAACCATGTAGTTGGTATGAACACAGACAAATCTTAGCAGAAAAGGTATTGATACAACTGGTTGAACTGCTGAGATTTTTGCCTCAAGGCCAACTGCAATCTCAGTTAAGTGGAACTGTTTCAAGTATGGTGGCAGTATCTCTTGGTTCAGAAATAGTCATTTCTGGCTGTAGTATCAGATTTCATTGCTATTTTCTGCGATTACAGTTGCAGCTGATGAAGTGCACTGTTCACTTGCCTGGATAACCTACCATTCAGCACTGGCTGAAAGGGATGCATTCCAAGAGAAACACGCTAGACTATACTGCATAGCTGTCAGTCTACTTGCAGTGCAAAAGAAGGAAAAAACGGAGCTGCTGCTATGAATAGCATGTACAGGATGCACCTTCTGTAAGATCAATATTGGGCCCAACACTTGTTTAGTTTCTTCATAAGTGATCTGGAAGATGGCGTCAGGTGTACCCAAATGGAGTTTGCTGATGATACCAAACTAAGTGGGACGTGTACACTTTGGAAGAGAGAGACACCCA
>JANHGB010001902.1:0-45006 GCA_026283785.1 Coracopsis vasa | reverse complement strand
TGAAAGTCAAAACCACAGCACTGCACCAGCTACTAAGAAGGAGAAAAATGACTGCTACTGCTGAACCCAGGACACCTGTTCACGTTTTCCTTTTACTATGTACAAGGGTAAAGCAGGAGATTGTCAATAATAAGATAGAAAGGTTTTTAACCTCTAGGTCAGAAGTTCAACTTTGTCCTGTGTTGGTGCTGTTACACAGGGTCACATTTGAGGAACTGAATGACGTCATTGTGGGATCTTGGTGACATTTTTAGTAACTGCTATTCATACAGTAAAAAAGACACTAATCTCAATTTTCTTCACAGCCTAGATGTCATCCTTCTGCACTAGGATGCACCGAGTTTAAGAATGTGTGTCATTTATATATATTCTCTCTTTTACCTGGATAAATACACTGGGTTTAAAACTACAAAACCCACATCTTTTGTAAGTATTAAATTAATTATTATAAAGTTGTCCTTGTTCTTATTAAAAAAAAAAAAAAGGGCAAACAAAAAAACCCCAAACCCTTTCCTTCCTCAGTTGTGAAATTTGCTTAGGACTCTTACATTAAAATAAATCACTAGATATGATTTCCCATCAGCACATTGCTTGTAAAATTTCATAAATGGAAATCACTTCTAAAATTGTTTCTAAGTGTGTAATACGCCTACCAATTGGTTTGATTTTGTTTCTAGGGATGAAGCAGAGCACAGAAAGCTACAGACCTTTGCTGACAAATCCTTGAGTTCTTGTCCTTGTGTGTGCTGAAAGAGGACAAGTGAGGGAAGAAAGTTGGGTTATGATGAAAGCAGTAGTGTTCAGTTACCCTTGATTATGTTTAGTTTGGCAGTGTTACAAGTGTAGACTCATGATGAGATGTTTTGCACTTTCTGTTGCATAGTGTATACGTACATGTTTTCTTTGGAACTGATAGAGAAAAGTAAATGTCATAGGATACACTAGGCATACTGGTGTTAAGGTATACCTTCCTCTTTTTGTAAAGCATGTTACTGTGTTACTCAAAATGAGAGTGAGTTGTTGAAAGTTCTGCAACTGCTACATGGTTTTGTTATATTTTAAGTGAAAAAATTGCAAATGCTTTTTTTCTGGGGTTGTGTTTTTTTTTTTGAGTGCCTTTTTTCATGGATATTTTACAGAATAGAAAATTAAGGAGATGTTTCAGCAGATGTCACAGGGGGTCTCTAGAGGGAATGGCTGTTCTGTACACCAGAGCATTAGAAAACTACTTAAAGGGTGAGGAGAAATCTGTAGTTGTGTAGCTTGAGGTCTGGTGAGCTAGAACTCGAAGGCTTTGTGATCGCACCTATCAAGAGTGGCAGGTTCTACTTTTATTCTTGTGTCAAGGAACAAATTCAGAAACCTTCATCACAAACAGTGTTTCTTCTCCTTTGGCAGCTGTGAAACTCCACAAGGATTGCAGTGCAAGCTCTTGTGCAAAGTGCTCCATCTCCAGGAGGAGTGTCAAAAGCAGATTCCCCTGCCTTATGAGGAAAAGCCTTACTCTGGCCACTGCAGATATGTGCTCCTCAGAGGAGCTGCCAGAAGGAGCTTAAATGCATCTATCTGGAAACATGTTTTCTGGATTGGAGAAAACTGCTGAAGATAGAAGGTAGAATGGGATATAAACTTCAGACTCTTGCCGCATAGTTAAGTGGTACCAGTCGCAGCATTTAGTCAGCTCTAAATTGAGACTAATTTAAGCAAGGAAGAATTGCAGCAACCTCCACGTCCTGTCTAGCAGTGCCTTGCTCAGGAAACAGCCTTTTTATTACTCTCCTGCCTTTTTGTTTTATTTATTTTTTTTTTTTTCCCCCTTCAATCAGAATGTCTTTCCTAGGTTTGCTAACCATAACAAGAAAGAAAAAGGTTGGAGTCAGTTAGATGAGAGGCAATTGAGTTACCTTTATTCTGTAATATGCAAAAACATTAGTTACACACTGTGAATATTGGCTCCAGCAGTCCTGAGGCAGCATGGTTATTTGTAGGATGTTCATGTCATGAATGTGAGACACTCTGTTCTGTAGATGCAGTTTTGTGGAAAACTGTAATTTTGCTAATGAATACAAGCATATATGAAGACAAAAAAGGAAGATCCTGTTTCATCTAGGAATAAAAGCTTTTGTCAGTGAGGCCTTGTAGAAGATACCTGAATCTTCTGTCTGGATGACGCAAAGCTACAGGGAAGGTAGTGATAGGTGTTAGGAGTCAAGAAAACCTTTGGAAATGCAGAGGTTTTCTTGTGGGATGATGGGGAGTGGGATGATTGGGAGGGCAAGGGTAAGGAAAGCAGGTCATGATTTCTAATAGAGGTAAATTTGCCCCAATCTGCAGAGGAGGGAAACCTAATTTTCCTGTTCATTAAAGGCAGCAAGCTGTCAGTCATGCTTATGAGCCAACTCAGTTCAGAGAGGGCACAGGCCTTGGTTATTTACACAGAAATCCTGCAACTGCTGCACAGACGCTTTTGCAGCCACTGTTGGCAGCACGTAGCTCAGTGGGATGTTGCTGTGATTTCAGACATGCTTCTGGTTTGGTTCCTGGTTCCTACTTTCCCATGTTAATCACTAATCAGCTCAGAGGGGTACAGAGCACCCTAGATTTTTAAGTATTTCATAACTAAAATTTGCATGCTGTATTTCAGCTGGGATTGACGTTGTGTATATATTCATTTAATCTATGAGTTACTGCTTCTAAGAATAAATTATTGCGATAATTTATACAATGGAAATCTGTCATACAGAAATAGAATGATTTCTCTGTAAATCTATCCTTTTCCCTGCTGCATGCTGCAATATAAGAAACAGCCATCATCCTGCTTCAAGGGGAAAAGGATTGCCAGGCAGGAGGAAGAGAGATTAAAATTTTAAGAGGATTTAAGAATTCCTGACAAAACAGTTTTTGCCTCGTGCTTTTCCAAAATGTGAGAATTACAAAATGGAGGGGAGACAAAAAAGAAAACCCACAAAGACCAAAAAACCACCACCAACAAAAGAGAACTAAACAGAATTAAACAGAGCAACCCAAAACTTAGAAACATGGGGCTATAAGAATGCATGTGGTTTTGTTTGGTTGGACTTTTTTGTCTGGGGCTTGTCTGCATGTGTGACTCAAAGTTTATCTTTTGACTCAGGACAGTACAGAACTGCATGAATGCTACCATGTGTATAAGTGTAAAATCACTAAAGAGGTCTAACAAGGGGACTGGAGCAGAACCTGGAACCATCCTGGGTTACCATTTCCGGAACAGTGTAATGTCCTACAGACAAATAACATTAGATAGAGAACAACAGTTTGCTGAGAGGGAGAAAACCACCCTAAAGTGGCAACACTCACCAATCACTTATGATACAGCATATTATTGTGGTTTAAGTGGCACAGCATTTGGAATAATATAATATTTTGGTGTAAGTATTGTGAAAGATTCACTTGTATCATCTGCTACCCTAATGGAAGGAAATGTTCTGCCAGATTCTTAGATGTAAAAATATAAATGGCTGGAATTATACTCGGAAAGATGTCTTCCATTCCTGTTCATTATATCATTTAGTAGCTCCTGAAAAAAAAAAATAGTTTTGCTGATTCAAGGGCCTCGGAGATGTTTGTTGCTGTTTTCCCATGTACTGTAAATCTCATTATTTGTGTTTCCAGCAGCAAGCTGATTTGCAGATGCAGAGACTGAAATTTATGGCAAGAAGTAGAGGACTCCAGTGGGTTTAATACTGTCCACAGCTGAGTTGAAATAAATCCAGGGCAACTGCGTTTAAATGTAATAGTTGCTTCAGAAATTTTTACTGCAATAATACCTTTTCTCTCCAATGTATCTTTTCCTTTATTTTTATTGCTAGTTATTTGTCAAGGATCATGTAACTTGAGACCATTACAAAGGGAATCAAGAATTAAATGTTGGATATTCATGATTCTTATTTGAAGACTTCATTCTTATAAGCCAACCTGTTGTGGTGGCAGGTTCTTTGGTGGTGTTTGGGTTGTTTGTGTTGGTGTGTTGGTGTTGTTTTTTTTTTTGGTTGGTTGTTTTGTTTGTTTGTTTTGGTTTTTAAGTAATGAACAGTGAAAATATGCGAAGACAATCTCTTACTTGGTGGAGATTAATCCAAAAGGAAATGTATGAACTGATATATACATTTTCTTGATTTGTTTTTTAAGGTTCAGTACTACTACTTCATAACACAGCATACTGTAGAGCCAGTGCACTCTGTTTTCCCCCTTGAAAATGAGAAATGCAAGCATTAAAGAACCTTTTTGATAGTTTTTAATATTTTCATGCATTTGTGATCTGAAGGTGGAGCAGGCAGTCAAAGTGAAGTTGCACTTAATGTGAGCATTAAAGGAACCTCATGAACTGTGGAGGTGGAGATGTGGATGTGTTTGTTTATGGTACAGGTTTACTTATTTTTCATTGTCATACCTTGACAGAAAGTCCCATGGAAAGACATGGGACTTTTAGAAAAGAATCCAGTGATGCAATGGCATTCTTTCTAAATCTTTATTGAAAACCATGAGGTAGCTGTTAAATGCCTGAGATATAGTATGTATAAAGAAGTGAAAATATGGAAATCTGTATTACTTCTTAGCAGGGCCAGATTTGTTGCCCAGGACAGTCAGAGAATTCATTTCATGAGGAGGATGATGTGAATGGGGACAAAGGGTATTATCCTTGTGACTTAATGATGGTGTTTCACTTCAATTCTACATGGTCTCTTTGGGAACTAGGGACCGTGTAATGCCACTGAGTACAATTATGGTCCTTTAAAAGAAAAATAAAACCAGGAAGGTGTCACACATGTAGGTATGTGTAATAGATCTGCTTCTAAATGTTTGTGAGCAATAATATTGCTAAATCATCACATGCTCATGCCAGAAAAATCTCAGTTGTGTTCTCAGGAATAGGAGTGCTGGGCCAGCAGCGGGCATAACTTAGCCCAGTTCTGGGCAGTGGAAGATATTTACTGCAGAGTTTATTTAGATACCTGCACAACTTGACTTGATTTGTCACCCTCATTCTTACACATGAGGGACAGAATAGATTCTGCAGTAAATCTTTCTTTTTTACTGGATGGAGTGAGGAGCTGTTGGTTTTTTTCCATCTGTGTGAGGGTACATGCAGGAGACTTAGATGCAGTGGTCACCTTGGTTGGTACATGTACTCTTGATGGTGATTCTTATTTACTTCAACTCCTTCCTAAGAGTGTTTAGGGCACTGCCATCCACAGATCTTAGTGAGAACGCATCAGCCCTCTTCTAGGCCACCACGGCTGTTTTACCACTCAAAAAAGAAATAGGGAAATTGACTGAAAATCGTGAGATCAATTCATGTTCTTTTGATTCTTCTGAAATTAATTTTTCTGTTGTTTTTTGTTTTGGGGCTTTTTAAGCTTTTTCACCCAGCTACGGAGAACACATTATTAGAGTGGATGCTCATTGGATTGTCACTTAACCATATGCCTTAGCTAAAAAAAAAAAAAGGCGCTGATAGTACTTCTGACAGTGTTGTAGAAATTGGCAACATGCTCATATCCCCTCTGTGTTCTTGACAGAGAAGGCAGGCTGACTTTGACACGTACATTTTGACACTTTAAATTATTTGGCTGACATGCATATTAAAAACAAAACAAACAAAAAGAAAAAAAACCAAGAAAAAACCCAACCCCCTGTTTTTTCCTCTACTAGTATCTAGGCAAAGTGAGAATCACATTTTAATATACTGCTGTCACAAGACTTTTGTTATAGTCAGGCACAGGTATAAAAACTCACTGTCCCACATTTCCCTCTTCCCAGACAGTAATTGTTTGATCTTTTAAATTTTTTATTCTGTGACCATTGTTTTGGTTAATATAAACTTCTTTTAATTTCTTGTATATTGGACTTGATGATCTTAAAGATTTTTTCTGACCTAGTTGATTCTATTACAATAAAAATTAGCCTGTCTGAAAACAAATACGTTTGTTGGGTTGGTGAATTGGGTTTTACTGCACTTTGCTATTCTCAATACAGCACAGTAATGTGAGCAATTTAAGGAGAGAGTACTTTAATAATAATTCAGCTATGAGAGGTATTCCAATAACTTCAACTGTATCGTCAACAATATATTCTATATATATATTAAAAAAAAGTCCATTACAGAAGGCTTTTGTGGTAGTAGCAAGGACATTTAGCTTTACCTGAATCTGGGTCACAGTTCAGATGTCATTTGCTGATGCTGACCAGTTACTAAAGGTTGAATGCAGTTACATTTCAACCTAGTTAGAAGTTCAAGGTTTTTTTCCTGATATTTCAGTTGAAGGGGGAGGATGTGGGGCGGAAGAAGTCTCTTAACTGATTTAATCTGTGCTACCCTAAATAATTACACAATTTAAATTACGGTGGGTTTGGGGTTTTTTTGGTGTTTTTTGTTTTTGGTTTTGTTTTTTTTTTTTAATGGAAAAAAGGGAAAAAGTGAAAGGACCATAGAGATGCTACTTATGTCCTCAGTAGTGTTCCCGTTCTGTTTGTTTAATTCCAGTAGCTTGGTTCTATACGTTCTTCCTTAAGTTATTTTTCTATTCAGTTAGGCACTTCCATGCTCAGAAAGTAATCTACTTTTAGCTGATAGTGGCAACTTAAATGTATGAATTGGTAACTGTTGTGTTAAGGATTTGTGTGTGTGTGTGTGTGTCAGGTAAACAGAGTCATTGACTGTAAGTGATAGTTTCTTAAATAGGTATCAAGAGGAAAGGGTGTCGAATGCAGAAGAAAAAGTAGTGTGAAAAGTCACAATGAAAGTTATGGATAAAGGTTATTTTAAAAAATTCAATATTGATGATTTATTTTTAACCAGTTGATCCCACTTGGTCCATCTTTCTCCAGACACCTCAGTTATTAATGTAATGCAAACAATAAGTCATTCAATTTCTCTTCCTTCTCTTTATGCTTGTCAGGCATATTTGTATGCAGTTGGTTCTGGCAGCAGCAGTGATGAAATACATTTATTGACTGCAGTCACAGCAATCTAAATAGATATCTGTCTTTCCCTAACACCACATAATAGGAATTTGTGGTTTCTATCCGTGAAGTAAATTTGCTTAAAGAATTTTTCCTACCATAGGTTTAAGGTTTGCTTATGTCTAGAGTGTTTTTGTTAACTTTTGGAATACTTACAGAAGGCAGGAGTGTGGTTTCCTGTAACGCAATGTTCCTTTGACCAGGTTTGGCTGTATTTTGGACTTGTTTCTTAAAATTCATGTGCAGAATTTTGTTCTTTTTCTGTGAGCAAAAACACTGTTTTCTATAAATGTAGTATAAAAGAAGTCTGGGATAATGTTTTGGGTTTGTTTTGTGGGTTGTTTTTTGGTTTTGTTTTTTTTTTTTCCCTTCATTCTAGTGCATGACGCGTCTCATTTTCTTTGATTCATTTTACTTCTTTCCAGGTTATCCAGAGGACTTCTTCAACTAGTTCCAGTTGTTCTGAGAACTGTGCAATAAATTAAAGCAAGCTGCTAAATCAAGTAGACAATTAGTTTTAATGGGGAAGTCCTGGATATTATGGTCTCTGTTCTCCTACCTGTATCTTTATTTTGTATGGCACAGTGATTGGATAAAACAGATAATTATGTTTGGAAAAGTTATTGGTTGGTATAATAGTGGGTGGATGGATTTGTCCCAGTCTGCGGAGCTACTTTCTGTTTTAACTCTCTCCCTGCTTTCTTTGTAACCCTAAGAAATTGCATGATTGTACAGACAAGTATTGCAGAGTTGAGCAGGGGACTAAGTACTCTTATGTGGTCTAGCCTATAATGTGATTATGAGCACATGCTATTGGGAGCTGAGAGACATAGGAGGGTTGAGAGCACAGAGATGGCTCCAAGTTCTTTATCACTAGTTAAGGCTCTTCAGTTACCTTATTAACAGACTGAGGCAGGAAAGAAAGTATAAGACGTTACATATGTTACATGTTACGTATGAGTGGCAGGGAAGGGGATAGTGTGAGATCTCGGATATTAGGGGTCACCTACTGCCCATTCTACTCTCTAATCTTGCAACTATAACTGTATATTGACAATTTTTTTTTTCAACACAAACACACTTTCCTACCAAATATATCTATTACTACCGCCATTGTTGGTTTTCAAGCTGTGCAAAACCGGAAACTTGGTAGGACTGAAGTTAATGGCAGATATCAGCTGAAGTTCCTTGACCAATGTTCTGTTAAGAAACTTCTGATTTATCATGTATCATACAACTGCAGAGTTTTAGTCATTTGTGAGAAGGAATTTTATGTTTGGCAGTAATATCCAAGGATTACATTACAGGTAAATAAGCAACCTGAATGAAACTAGTGATGACAAGTATCCTATGTATTTGTTTAAGTGGTAGTTTTACTTAAGTAATTAATTAGATTTCTTTCTTGTTGATATGTAGTCTATTATAATAATATGACACACATTCATGAAGAATATCTTAGACTTTCTGGGCCACAGGGAGGTGGACATAAAGTGATGCAGTAGGATTTTAAAAACATCCTTGGTATCTCTTCCCCACTGAGGTTCTTTTTAACTAAGTAGCTTTTAGAATTTGATGTGGAGTGGTTTCTTTCAGTCTTGGGCTTTGCCAATACACTTAGTTTTCAAAAAAACCCAGCATGCAAAGACTTGAGCTAAAGAATTCAGGAATGCAGAAAATATTACAGCTGCAGAAACATGCCCTTGGAACAGAGAAGGTATGAAGCTGTGGCTACCTATGCAATTTTACCTTCTTTTTCTCTTCTCCTTCCGTGTATATGCTATATCATAAATACTTTTTCCAAACTGGTTGTAAGCTTTTTTCAACACATGGGATGTGTGATGTGCAAAATGTTACTTTTTCCTCATTATATCCCTAGTACATTTTTGTATGCTAATTAAACTGTAATGCATAATTATTAATTTCTCTGTGGGCTTTTAAGGTGGATTTCAGTGAAGCATCTTTGTGCTTCACAAAGATCATTCATTTATTTTCATTATACCCCTTGATATCTCTGTTAAACATGTGGGTAACTTAAACACAAAGGAAGAAAACCAATATCGAAAATCCTAGCATATTCATCAATGTATAGTCATACTGTCAGATTCAACTATGATGACAGAAACATTCTGCAATGAGGTCTTTAGCTCATTATTAGACCACACTCTGACTGTCACACATTGTAGATGATTATGGTTCATATAAAATACCTTATATAATTACAGTATTTCTTTTGTAGCAAGGGATATGCCCATCTTCTTGGTGAGACAAGACAATTAACATTATTCTCAAATGCTGCAGCTCTGTCATGGTTTTGCATAGGCTTCTCTTTGCTGTTGTGTGTCATTTGCATACCTTAATGATTTTAAATTAAGTAGTATTCATAGACTACCTCCTGATTTATGTATCCCCTCACAGGCTTGGTGTTTGTAATTTTTTTTGTCTCAGATTCCCATGTCAGTGCCATATTTCAGAATCAAGAAATAGATAAATGTTTTTTAATAGCAGTTGTCTCCAGTGGTATATATGCTAGAGACCAGAAATACCATCACCTGTAGAGTTGATCTGGATGTTCCCATGGCGCATATGGTCTTGCAAGTCAGTCAGTAGTTAGCTAACATATTCTAGAAACATGAAGTTAATCATGCAGATGGGCATTTAGGAAGTAAGTGTTTTCTCAACTCTACGGGTTGATGATGACTTTCTTTAGGACTAATTAGTAGGGTTATTAATCTAAACAATTAAGATCTCTTTTTAACACTACAGCTGTCTAATTAATCTATTAATTAATCAGTAGGTTCTCCAGATGTCTACTGAGATACTGTCCCTTGAGCAGCAGTATTAGTTGTTGAATTTTTATAAATGAAGTACTAGACTCTTGCATTTGTTTGGTTGCATATTAAACAGGAGCTGGATTTATTATAGTACACGAATTTCATCTTTTCCTCTGAATAAAAATCTATCCTAAATTATCATTGATTATTTTTTCCATTCAGCCACCTGACACACTTGTGAATAGATAATGTATGATTAAAATCTAAGGGGTTGTTATTCAAATGCCTCCCTTCCAGTGACCCAGAAAAAGCTCTTGCAAAAATGAATGTTACCATATAAACATGCAAATAGCTTAATTGCTTTCAATTTCAAAAACCTACTTACATTGTGCTACTAAGTCATGATCTTACCACAGTACTGCTGCCGAACTCTTGCATTTACTGGGATGTGTTTAGTATTTTCCTCACAACTGAATGGGAACACATTTGCTGAGCCCAAGGTCGCTATTTTGTTCAAAATTTCTGGTTGATAAGCCATTACTAAAAATCTGGTGAACCTGCCTGCTCCCCTTCCAAATGCTCATCTTTTAAATTATATGTGCTCAGGGACAGGGAAAGTTATTACTCCTGCTTTCACCTAGAGATTAAGTGTTCTCCTTCTTGGTCTTTGGTACAGAGAGACAACCTGTGTGAAAGCAGTGTGAGCTTTATCATTCACAAAGGTGTGTTCTTATCTGTGGCATGCTGCCTCACAGTGCAGCTTGAAAATGGGCTGTCATTTGGGTCAAGTCTGGCAAAGTCATCCTAGCTGGTTTAATTTGAGTGATACTGTTAATCCCACAGGAATAGAAGGTGCTTTGATCACACACTGCGCGTATCTTTATGTGTACAGGTTTGACAAAAAACTCCAAAACATTCCTCTGCATACTGAAATATATAGGATATGCTGCGCATGTTTGTGCTGGTCTGCTTGTTTTGTAATTTCTTTTGATAAAGTGGGGTTTCCAAAATTAAATATTAAATCTGTGTATTTAGCATCTTTTGTTTCACAACTAAAACAGTCTGAGTTTATTCAGTAACGAAATCTTAGTCATCTGAAGGTAATGAAAACAGTAATCATGCTTCCTTCTCTGTTCTGTAGAAACCAAGGTATAAATAACCTCGTCAGTTCTAATTATCATACAACAGGCTACAGTGTAACTGCTAAGCTGCCATAGCTGCATTTTTGCTAGCACATTGTCTCCTTCAGAGACAATATCTCTCCTTTCACTCCTTTCTCTTAAAATTCCCTGCCTTTTCATTTATCAAGTATAAAAGAAGGTAAGGAGGAAGAATTTAAGCCTCAAGAATATTGTATACATTTTAATTAAAAATTCTAGAATGTAATCCACACCTCTTATATTCCTGTGTTGGTGTGCATGAGACTCCAAAACTTGCCAGCCCACAGCTGCCAACGTTGCTGTGTTATTGGAACATATGCAGAGTTGGCTGCTTTTCCCTTTGCCATGCTGTGAAAAGTGCTATACTGGGAAAGGATGCTATCAGAGGAGCCGAGGGCATATGTTCTCAGTTGGAGTTTGTCCGTAGTGACATTTTGCTGGAGGCTTGTGCTGTTTGGGAAGGTAGTTTTACTCAGGTGACAGGCTGGGTTTTGCCACCTGGCATCAAACTTACACGAAGTATTAGCAACATGAAACAACTATTTTGGATAAAACTTTGTGGGACCACAGACCTCAGTGAAACTGACTTTAGTCAGGAAACATCTTGTTTGGGTTCCTTCAACTTCTGTCCATTTAATTTAGTGTTAATATGGATATTACATGGAGATTTGAGATTATGTTGACTCAGTTTCCAGCTGAGTTCTGAGAACTGAAAGCCAAGCAGGGATATAATTCTCTTTCTAGCTATAGACAGAGCTAGAGATAACTGTTAAGTGTTTATTGTCTGGGCTTTGTTGTGCAGAAACCTACAGTTGCACTATATCAGTAGCTGTCTGTGTGTGGCTAACCAAGCAAAGAGGGCTAACTGGAAAATAGAAAGAATGCTGAGCAACCAAGGAAATAAATCCTAAATCTATTAAAGGAAGAAAATAGAAAACCTAACTCCATAAAACCCTTCTGAATTAGGAAGAGCCTCCATCTACTTCAAGGGCAAAAGCTTTATTTAGCTTATCTTTAAGAATTTTCAGTATTCCTGTTCCTCTAAATTCTCTTGCTGGGATTTAAAAGATAGATCTGCCCTATCATTATTTTTTTTCAGTGACAGATAAAGAGGTAATAATTTGGAGTTTTTCTTGTAATTTATAGAATATGTTTATATTCCTATAACTGTGAAAATTATTTCTTGATTTGTTTAAGTAAGTGTTTAAAAAAAAAAAAAACAAATCAAACAAAAAACAAAACAATCTCTCTTTCCCCAAAACCCCAACAACAATACCTTAACTATGTATGCAATTAATAGAAAAGAAAAACTAACCCTAAACCAAATTATATTGTTGTTAGAGAGCTTTGTATAGTTGCATCTTAAACGTTTTCTCTGACTAAGGAATCTTTGGAATCTGGCTAATCAGAAACTGGTTAATAGTTTCTGTCTCATTCTCTCTCACACACGTACTCACACACTCCCCACCTACCTTGCTCTACTCTTTCCCCACCCCACCAAGCTCAATTCATTATCTAGTTTTAAAATGTTACAGTCACTTGCTTTTGTACTAGCCTTTGTATATTCTGTGGATTTAAGGGAACAGTGCTAAGCATCATGTGAGTAGTAAAGTGAAATGAGCAAAACTCACTATTGATCTACTTTTATCTCGACTTTCCCCTGTGTCATTGAGGTTCTCACTCTATGGTTCACTAGTTGGTGGTCTGGGAAGTATATGGCAAGTATTTGATGCTTAGAGAGCTAGCTAATCTTACGTTTTTCACTGTCCTCTTCCTTTTCAATTTTAAAATTGCATTAAAAGGAAGACGAAACCACATTGACAATATTGCTGTCTTACGTAAGCAGTTTATGTAGTCACTGAAAAGATACGTGATTTGTGAATGGAAAAGGAAAGTTGTCTGTGCCTATGAAAGGAAAAAAATACGTTTAAGAAGTATAAGACTATGTTAAGACATAGTCTGTAATATAAAATCATTTAACAAGTCCTGATGCTCAGGCTCAGCCTGAGTGTTTTCGTGGATTCAAAATCAAGGATAATCAGTGCAGTCCAAAACATGGGTCAAGAAGTTTTCGCTTTATGCTAAACTACAAGACAGTTTGGAACATGTCATTTTATTTTGTGCCTTTGAAATAGTTTCCTGCTGGCAGTGAAATCAGAAGGTCTGTTTTTTAGTCTTGGCTCTATTAATATCTTAATTTCCCCTTTTTGTGTCATAAGCAAAGCTATATTTATAATATTTACTCCAACTTCTTTATCCTACTTACAAAAAAAGCACCACATAGCTATTACTGCTGTAGTATTCCTGCATCTTACACTAGCACTAATAAAGACTACTTTAATAAGACAAAACCTTTTCCTTATCTTGTTGGTATCTATTCTCTATTATAAATTTCCACAGTAAGCACTGAAGAAAGATAGCTTTATGACCTCCACAACTTAATGAGAAACTTCCTTCTAGGATGAACAGAGTAGGTAATTTGTTGCAATAAGCTCCACTTGCAGCTAGGCTTGAGAACTCCCCTAAGAGCATAGGTTAAAAGCATACCTCAAAGGTGAGATTATTTTAAGAAATGGTACTCTTGCCTCCCTGCCAAACTCTATGTGCTTGAGTTTCTCACCACCCTGCTCTGTTTCATTCCTTTGATGCTATTTGTCATGTTTAGAGACACTTTTACTGTGTCAGGATGGTCACAACTATAGTAGATTATTGCTACACAAATAGCAAGATCCTTTTGAAAGCTGGGAGACAGTGATGTGCCAGATAACTTTCCAAGCAGGTATAAGTAAATTCAAAAGTAGATATCACAGAAATGGTTTTGTCCTTTGGTCCCATTTATTCGAGGGGTAGGACTGCATGGACGCCAGCTACACCGTGTTTGGCAGAGACAGGTTTTTACAGGCAACTGAGTTTGAACTTTCTGTTTTCTGATGTATGTGGTCAGGATCCTTGAAATATGAATGGCTTTTTGTTCTTCCAACCTACCTAAACAGAGCTCTTGGAATGCCCAGTCAGTTCTGAATGAAAGTGGATGGACCCTTAGTCTCCTGTTTAGGCATACTCCCTCAGTATACAGTGCGTGATACTTCAGCACTTTGAACAAACATGCTGTGTCAGGCATAGTTGATCAAAGGTAGCCTTCCACTTCTGATTAGGGCAGGTGTGCTTAGAGCCTGCCTTTTCAGAAGTGCTGAGCATCTACAAAGCTCTGAGTCACTTGAATTTGCAAAGTCTCAGCATCTTTGGAAGTCACACCACTACCAGTGACAAAATTGGAGTATCCAATTGAGTGATCTCATTATAAGTCCAGTTAAATTATAGATATTAGTATACTTGCAGATACAGGTAATCATACGAATGCTTACCTCATTTGAAATCAATAAATGTTAAATTACTCAGTGCTTTTTGAAAATCACATTAGGCTCTGAGACAGCTGAATAACTTTAGAAATCTGATGTATGGGAGCATTATTTTATATGTATGTCATCTGCTATGGTAGAAGACTGCAAGAAAGCTGAGCTTTTTAGAGGGAGTAAAAGGAATTAAATGCCCAGTCAATGGGACATTCAGTGGCTAAGTGTTGCAAGCTGCTTTAAAGCCCCAGATTGTTTCCTCTGCTTCCAGAGGTTTATGAGCAATGTGTGGGAAGAGAACAATTTGGCATACAGTAACACTGAAGCACAGCAGAATGTTTATAATATTCAACACTCTGTTGCCCTTGGCAGAGAAGTCTAAATGTTGACCCACTGCCATACTTTCTAACCCCTCAGCCAAATTCCCTTCTCAGATACGTTCATGCAGTGCCATTAAGTTCAGTGGACAGAACCTAATAAACATCAAAAGGGACTATATCTGGGAAAGCAGAAATTCTTTAGAGTTTATTATTTCTTTTAGTATCAACATATTTCACTGGATTTTCTTTTTCTCCTGGTTTTTGTGAAATACAAGAGAATTTTTCTATTTTGAAATGCTTGTGTGTAAGAAAGGGTTATAATCTTTTACAGAAGGAAGAGGGGTCATGAATGATGTACAATTCCAGTTACAGTGTGAGTGAGAAGAGTAGATGCATAGCCAATATGAGTAAGACGAGATGATGCGAAGATATGCAATTTTACTCATCTGACAGATGTTCAAAACCTTATTTCAAAGGCATGTCTTGAAGCCTTCAGTGAATATGAATATATTAACAATGTTACCCTTTTTAATGTTTCAAAAAATTTAAATACATTGAAGCTACCGCTTGGCTATCAGCTTCCCCATGAACTCTTCCAAATGCCAACCACAGATAATAGCAAGAAAGGTTGCTTCATCAGATATTATCAGAAAAATCAAATTATGTCTTGGTTGCACTTTATTGAAACAAGTGGTGTATAGAAAAGGATTGAAAACTCTATTTGCAGTTTCCTTCAGCAGTGTTAGTCTTGCGTTACCTTGACTAATCTAGATAGCTTTTTGAACACATTTTTAAGATCTTAAAATGTTAGGAGACTTTTATAATGAAAGCTTTACAATGTGGTCAGTTAATCCAATTAAAAAACAGTAAAGAAGCATGTCTTCATGAAGTGCATTTACTTGGTTAAATTTTTGAATACAGAAGCTGCTAAAATTAAGGATTAACAATTTTCTGTGGTGTGAATATATGGTCTCATTTTCTGATAACAGCAGTAATAAAGCTATACATTTTAGGTAAAAACGGATCTAGTAAAATGCAGCTAAATCTGTGTCTGTTCCTGCGATGCTACTCCCTTTTCTTGGGGCGGGGGGGAGAGTAAGAAGGGGTAGCTTTAGGGGGTGCTATTTTGATGGGGAAGCATCTCTTTTAGTGCTGCAAACTGACCCTGTGAATGGATTGTTCTGTACGACTTCTCCTTGTAGCATGATGTTAGAATTTAGCATGTAGTAATCCTCAGTAAATCCCTGTAGTTGTTGGTGGGTCTTTTTTTTATGTGTGTGTGTGTGGGGGTTGTTGTGTGGTGGGTTTTGTTTGCTTATTTATTTTGTTTTTACTTTTCACTCAATATAGAATGTACTTGGAGGTATGGTAATTTGCCATTGTTTGACTTGAAACAATAATTGGAATGACCTATTGCAGCCAAGACATTTGCTGGGACTGAGCAGTACATTTGTATATGTGTGTTTGAATTTTCTGTTATGGTTGAATTTTGGTTTTAGTATTTTTAAAATTTGGGAAAAACAGTTGAACAGTTCTTGGAAATTAGATGAAGAGAAAAAATGGTTTACATTTAAAATTATTCCAGCAGTTTTTATTATTTTATATGTAATTATATATATTATATTATTTTATATATAGCTTTATCTACTGAGTTCCAAAATTGGGAGCACAGCCCTGACATTTAGGAGCAGGTGGCCTTTTTGTCAGGGGTATGCCTTTCACTATTCGTTTGCCAAATTATAAACTTTTGAAGTCTGCTTGCATGGGCTGAATAGAGACAAAAAGGATATATTGAAAGAGGCTAATCTTCTCTGTAGTTAATGGCAGACAAGTTCTTCCAGGGGTGATTCAAAGGATCAAAGTTAGGTTCCTGCTGAGTTGTTCTCTTCTTTCATTACTTCTGGAGGAAGTCAAGGGAAAGAAAACTCAGTTGACTGGTTAGCCCTGGTGAGTACTCCTTTTAAGGTTGCCTGAGTTCTCTGAACTTGTGTGTGACCATTTTGCTGCACCTTTCTGTTCTGGTAGCGCTGACCAGCCTGTGCACGTATCAGCCCCCCTGAGATACTTAACATGCTTTAGCCTGGAGCTACATCATTAAAGTTGGATTCATTTTACTGCAGTTGCTGCTCCTAGCTGAAGAACTAGCACTGAAACTGAAATCATAGCCCCTATCTTGCTGTGCTCCTGGTGAACCCTGTGCTGGCCCTGAGGCAACGCTGTGCAGGAAGCTGTCAGTGTGCAAAGCAAGAGGGAAGGAGCAGTGCTGTAGTGTTTCAGTGGCAGTGGAACAGCAGCAGTGGGAGGAAAAAGAAATAATAATAGTTCAGACCTTTTTGTGACACAAGGAAGGACAAAAACCAAAACAAAACCCCAACAAATCTAAACCCAAAGCAAAACTCACCTACAACAAACCAAACAACAACAAAACCCCATCAAACAAACCCCCTTTGGTTCTTCATGTCACTAAACCCCTTGCTTTTATATGCTTTCTTTTACTTTTTTTCTATATTGTTGCCCACTGCTTTTTAGTTTCAGATTTCCATAATAAACCCATTTATACTCAAATGTATGAGAGAATGATGCTTTTGTGTGTTGAATGTGCTTAGACATCATTTATCTAGAACTTGACAAGGATGTCATCCTGGATGATTAAAAAGGCATTAATGAGATGGGTGCTTGTCAAGACTGGATTATGGCCATCTCCATGTTAGCTAAATGGCAGTGGAATGACTGCTGGAAACAAATGTGAAGCACGCATTTTTGAAATGAATTATTGATTGTGCTTGACAGAGAAAATAAGGAATTAGAATGACTGGACAACAAAATATAAACAGTCCTTGATATTTTCACCAGGCTTATTATGAAGTAGTCTATGTAAGATAAAAAGCTACACCTGATATCACATCACTTCTCCTTAAAGAAGCCTAATGTAATTTAGACAGAAAAAAATGAATGTTTGGGGTTTTCGTTTTTGATTAAGCCTTAATGCACTATGGTTTATACAATATGCAAATAGTTAGATTTCTTCAACATGTACATGGGAATTCTTAATTACCATCAGATAAACTGAGAATAATTCAGCTAGATACTAAGCATATGTTTGACATTACATCTGTAATAATTCTCAGAACTTAAAAATTTAAGAATACACTAATGCTGTTTTAATTTCTTAGCTATTTAATTATCTATTTCTATTTGACAAACTGAAATAGGTGGCATCTTGGGCAACCAGACCAGAATCTCATGTATAAAGTTTGTTATCTTTACAAATGCGTTATAGACACTGCTTTGCTGTGAAAGTCTCTTCAGATTTTTTTATCTTGTAATGTCAAAACAATTAATGGGAAAATAAGCATTTCAGGATGCTTCATCTTAGTCTCTTCAGTTTGCTAATGAGCTCATATCTGTGTATCTGGAAGTTTTTAATATGTATGTGTGAGGAACAACGGACTGCAGTGCAGCTGCTGCTTTATGGGGCAGTAAGGTTTCAAGAAAATTGTAACCATGAATTCCTCCATCCCTCCATCTAATCTCAGAAGTATGCAATGTGAGATACAGTGAACATTTTCTGCTCACCATAAATTTGTGTGTCTCCCTGCAAGAGATAAGAAAAACAGCATATTAGGGCTTGGCATTTGCAGAATTTTGCCTAAACTTGTGGAGATATTTTTAGGGTATATTGGTCCCTAGAATTAAGGGGAAAAAAAATATTTCAATTCTTTTTTGCTACTTGTCATGCAATTGAAGAAAAATGCAGGAAAACAGTTTTAATAATTTTTAATTCTCCAATTCTAATGTCATTGTTTGTCTTATGTACATGAAATAGGCAGTCTCTGTCCACTTTCTTGTTCATTACTGTACCATGGTACTTTCCTATTTGAAACCTCATAAATAATGGTAGCATTAATTCCAAGAAATGATGAATGAGTGTTTGGGCTTTTAACGCTTGATATGGGAATTTTAAAAAGCTTTTATTTTCACATCTCATTTTCAAACATTATTTTAAAGACTCCAACAAAGTGGAGTTTAGTAAATTCCAGCACTGACATTAGGATGTCTGGTTTTGTGGAAAACCAAGTAGTCCTCCATTCTGAGTTAGCCACATACTTTATTGGTGCTTTGGTTTTTGGTCGCGCAAAGGGATTATAGTATTACACTGTCCACTGGGTTAGTAAATTATTCCTGCCTGGCTGCAAGGCAAATATGTAGCAAGGCATTCCTAAATTTTAGGTCTTCTTTTTAACCTTTTTGTTTCTTAACGGCAGTAACTTGAAAAACTACTTCCCATCTCCTCAATTCCTTCTAGCTGTCTGCTCCTTTTTTTTTCATGATGACAGGTAATTTCTCTTACAAGACATCTATGCTAGATATTTGTATCAGAGTTATGGATGTAAGCATACTAAAATACCCTAATTAGTTTACTAGGAAGTGTGGTGATCATGTGTACAAACATTATCAAGCACATGATCACTTGTTGTGACTTTGAGTTCCCCCGTATGAGATAATGTGCCTCCTCTTAAGCAGTATGAAGGGAACTAACAGTTTTCTGCACTGTGGCCAAGCAGCAGCACTGGCAGTGGGATACACTTTGCTTCTGCCAGGCTAGAATTACACCAGGAAGAATTTCCAAGCAAATTCGGCTGTCACAAGAAGGGGAGAGGGGTCGGGAGGAGGGTGTATGTGTGGGGTGAGTAAAGACCACTTCACCAAGAGAAAAGTTTGATCTGCTGGCTTTTTCAGTTAAATTAGTACTTCAGCTAATGGGAAGCAATTTAAATACCTGCCCAAGCTATAAAGTAACTGTTGGCAGAACAGCAAAGCACAGATTATTTTCCTGGCTGGGTGGGTTGTGCCAGGATGTGAACACTACATTTTTAGATGTAACATGTAGAGTTAAACCCATTCAGGTTTGCAATGCACATTAGCGTTTTCATTGGAAATAGTAACTTTCAGAGTGTTGGGCTTTTTTCATATTGTTTCTGTTAATATAAGGTTTCTGCATTTAGAGAGAGAAAAATAGCCCTTTTTCCAGTTTTATGATGCTTGGATATTTTACCTTCATGAGAAATTTTTCTAAAAATGAGAGTATTTGGGGATTAAAATTCTTCTCCCACTTAAATCAATAGGAAAAACTCATGAACTTGACTGGGAAGAGTATCAGGCCAGTAATGAGTAGGAAAAAATGAGCCACGCTCTGACACCAAGCTGGTTCAACTTGTGCCCAAGCCCACAGCATTTTCTCACACGTCAACTGCTGGGAGGTTGTATATGTCAGCTCTGCACTGGAAGCCCTTGGCCAACTGGAACTGCTCCAAACAGACCTAAATATCACCAGATACAGCGGAGTCTGTTGTATGTTCTCATCATTCCTGACCATAAGAAGCACCTCATGGGTAGGTGTAGACAAGCATAAAAAGTACGGTTATCTTTCAGTTAGGTTGCAATGACAGTTTTACCAGGTCTGCCGCAAAATTACAGTTTGAAAGAATGGTAGCCAAACCTGTTACACCTCTGTGTGATTTAGTCCTTGCTGAGAATTTAGCCAATGTAGCAAGTTGTAAGACTTTATGTCAGCATTTTGCAGCTGAATCAACACAAAACATTAGACTCACAAGAACTCTTCTTTATAGAAGTCTAAGCATACAGTGAAAATTAAGTTTCCCATTGAAACTCCTTCAAAATATTAACTGTGATGATTCCACTATTATAAATTGCTAGATCCTATATAGTTGAACAATATTGTGGGCATATAAGTAACTATTGAGTGGAGAGAGCTGTAAGAGAAAATAGGTTCTTTCCCCATCTGGTAGGCTTAAAAGAAAAATAACGCTAAATTAGAGGTTTATGTTATTATTTATTGATGGTAGTTTTCTGCTTCCGTAACATCCTAAATCTGGAAATATCAATGCCTTAGGAAGCTAATTCATTTCTCTGTAGGTGCTAAAATTTCCATAAATGTGTGGCGTGAAATCTGATAGATTTGTTTTTACTGAATTGAGATGTAACTGAGCCACTATTCACCCTCTGCTAAATTGGGTTCTGCATGTTTCTCACTGTTAAGTTTCACTATGCACTGTGCCTATTGCAAATATGTAACTCTGCAATTGACTGGGAGTAGTTGTGAAGAGGTTGTTATGATCTCTCTTGCGTAAGTAATACATCTTTAGAAAACTGAATTAGGTCATTGGCACACATATTTAACAGTGATTTGACTCAAACAGAAGAACTTGAACTGTTTCTTTGCCCCCTGAGGAAAAGAGCAGTTCTCTGTCTATTAAGTCCTGACTGTTCATCTTAGGCTACACATTATGATTATGGCTCTTCCTCTGCAGGATAATTAGACCTTTTTGGTCGGTGTTTTACTTTTTCTCCTGGTAAGTGAATAACCAGCAACCTCTGGGATATTGCTGTAGCTTTACACTGAATCAGTAATACAAGAGATAAGAAGTTTAGAAGTCCAGACTGCTGTATGCTATTACTGAACTACTACTTCCTTCAGCACATCTAATTAAATAACATCTCAAGGTTAACTATGCATCCAAAACCAGTAAGCAGTTTTAAGTTTGTATGACAACAGCTGGCAGAAGCCTTACAGTGGCATGAAGTTAAGAAAATTAGATGTGTTGCTGATGCAGGATGTTGGCTGGCTGGAGTGGCATTTGTCCACGTGAGTTCCTCAGTGAAGGCTTGAGTTGCCTAGTCTGTGCATGTGGTTGTGCCTCTTCTCCACAGGAAGCACTGTACTGGGATAGCTGTGGAGAAGCTGTGCTCACAGATCTGTGTCCTTACTCCTCCCCACCCCCTTCTCTGGCTTCAGTGTGAAAAGGCTGTGCAGCAATAATACATTTAAATCTCCCTTCTTTTGTCTACATAAGACCCTGCTAAGGCCAGTTCTTACTCAGGATGAGTTTTACACCAGTTTCACCTTTTAAATAAGTCTTCACTCGGCCTCAGGTTACATCCCCCTCCAGCAGGGTGTGCCTCACTGGTGAGCTGGAAATACACTGTCTGTGAGTTGCAATGCAAAACATGAACAGATAAACTTTGCCAGACCTGCACTGGTTTTTTGCATGGTCAGTTTGTTATTTCAGTACCTAAATCTTGGTGTGGGAATTCTGTAGCCACGACAATTTCCCAACAGCCATGGCTGTGAATGGTTAGGAGCAGATATACTGCACTGCTCCACAGCATGAAGGAATGTACAGGAGAATTTGTTTCCAGCTGTTAAAATCTCTTCATAGTTACGCTGGTCAAAACAGAATAGCTTCATTAAATCTAGCCTATATATTCTGAACTGGCATTCCGCAAATACAGCAAAATTGTCACTTTACTGCTGGAATATTTTGTTCCATGCTTAATACATTGTCCCTGAAGAAGGAAAGAAATTTACATTAAAAAACCAGCCTGGACTGTGGTAGTAGGTTGCATAAGAATCTCGGCATACTTTAAAAATAAATATATGAAGTAATGCTATATGTAGCAACCGTCATATGGTTTACTCATAGTTTAATGCAACTGAGTTCAGCGTGAGTCCAAGAGATAGTTATCCTATTAAAATCCAGTATGATTACAGAGCTGTTTTCAGGAAAGAGGGGAAAAAGGGCTTGTCAGCTTTTGGCAGTGCTGAGGTGTTGGACTTTGATCAGAAACTTTGATTCCTGTGGCTTCTATTACACAGGAAAGGAACTAGTCTTGGCACATCTTCTAACAGGTTGTGAAAGATCTGTTGCTCATGCCCATTGGAAGAACTTTCTTGACTATCAGACATCTTGGTTTCATTAAACAGTTTCAGAGAAGTCATGAATTAGAACTTGAGCATTCACAAAAACGGTTTTAATAATGAGTTTCCAGACACCATATTTATGAAGCACGGGAGAATAGCACTTCACAGCCTGACGGATATCTGGAAGGAAAAGTTTATTGAAAGTTATGTGAGCCTGTACTTAACAGGAGAGTAAAACATGGTAAGAGAATGGAAGGTGAAAAGTCATTTGTAAATACTAGTGTGAAAACTAGAAACTACTATATATAATTTATTTAATAAACATATTAAACAAGTGGTTGAGATTTTATCTGTTTTCTTAGGTTTTACATTTTTTATTTATATCTTGTATGATTTCATTCACTTCCTAAAGTAGATCTGCTGCTGTAAGTGGTCAGGTTTTTCTGTGTTTACCATTCAAAAGCCACTGGAGAACTTGAAATAGGAACATATACAATCCCAAACAGTGTCAGTGAAAGGAGAACAAAAAGAAAAGATAGTGACTGAATCTGCCTTCTACTTTAATAAAGCTGAATACTGCAAGCACTACACAGAGCCCTACAGGTGAGGAGTGGACATATGTGGAAATTCAGGGCCCATTTTGGAAAACTTCTAGGCAGGCATGGATTTTCTAGAAGTGGAAGAGTGTTGCTGCTTCCCCAGTGCTGCTCCAGCTTCCCCTGTCTCTCCAATGTGAGATGGGAAAGACTGTGGATCTGCATTTACTGACCAGCCAGCCCACTTCATGTCTACAGATGCAGCTGGCCACCTGCAGCAATTTTCAGAGCCTTGGAGCTCCCACTGGCTGTTCCAAGTCATATCCCAGTTGTCACAAGCCTCAATATTTCTGAAAATTCAGCCTTAGCTCCTCCTTCCAAATGTTTCTTATTATAGCAAAGTGTGAATTTAGAGCATAATAGCTGTGTGTGATCAGCTCCACATCCATACCCTAGCAGTGGGTGGTTGTTCTTTCTTTAAATGTGGCTATCATACTGGTTGATGAACAGTGTGGACTGAGCGCAAGTCTGCAAGTATGTCCCACAGATTTGTGATGCCCTAAGGTTATCCAGCCAGATGTGTAAAAGTGGCTTTTCTTATGAGAAAGTAGGGACTGCAGGAGGGGCATTGGAGGATTCTCAGTGTTATTTTATTTGTATTCTCCCTACAAAATGGGCAAGTGCTAACTTGGTTTAAGCTAGATCCTGGGCTCTAAGCCACACTGCCATCTGTGCTAGCTAGTCAGGATATTCAGACTCAAGTTAACCTTTTGTCTCTGTGGAGGTAGGGAGGTTTCAGCCAAGATTCAGTGAAAACAAACTATTGATGAGACAAAGAGGACAGGGCTTATTTTATTTTTCATTAACTTTTTGGACTGAAATAGCTTGTTCTTGTATCTGTAGTTGGAGATAATACACAAACAAATTGCAGTCATTAAACAAAGCCTGGGTTAATTGTAAGTTTCCATACAAAACAATAATATTAAAAATACAAAAACCTGAAGACCTGACAGGAATCAGTGTTTTTGTTTTTCTTCTTACCGTTCCAAGGCAGAATTCCTCAGTGTAGCTCTGGGCTTGATTTTTCACTTTGAATGATACAGCTCTTGTTTCACATGAATTGCTGAAGCTGTCATGATGTTATAATAGTTACTTAAGCCAAAGAGTTATATACTTTTCTCCCCCACCTTTGGTTCAGGGGGAAGAAAAAAAAAATTAAAAACATAAGTTGGTTTTTTTTAATATGTTCTTTGTATGTCCTGTATACCATAATTCCATGTTTAAAATTTTAATCAAAATCCAGCATACTTAATGAAATACAGTATGCAGATCAGTGGTTTCCAATTTTCTGCTGTTTGTGACTCCAGCTCCAGCATCACAGCCTTTTTTCCAGTTGCTCCTTTGGTCTGTGAACTCTGATTTGTTTGAGAATCATTGAGTTTGTGGAACCATGGGTATGAGAAACCTCAGTGATGAGGAATGAGCCCTTTGTTAGCGGGAATACCAGTTCCCAGTGCTGCCTTGGCTGGTGTCCTGGCTCTGACAGTGCACTTGACAGCATCAGATAACTGAAGTTGTAAAAATGGCACAGTAGGCAGATAATTTCTTCTTCACAACTGTTTTCACTCAGATTACAGATATTTAAAGACAGGTTTAAAACCATAAAACATGAGACTTCAATAGCCTTTCAAAATGTTATGTTGGTTTCACAAAATCTAAGTATTCTTGACAGCTGTGCCAGTTACGTATGGCTGTCAAAACTTTAGATATATGCTTGCTCTTATTTTGATTCCTTTGTTCCTGTAAAACAATACTGATCACTTTTTTTCCTTAAGCTTACGAATTTCTCTGCCTTCAGTTTCCTTGCACTACTCTGTTCCTCTATTGTGAGACAGGAGACACTGATTCTAACTTCTCTACACCATTGCTCTTTTATCCTAGCTGTTCTTATTCTTCTTTTGCTTGAGCAAAGCAAAAAGACTTAAAATTGCAGTCTCTTCTCTTTCATGCTACTGTGTTTTCTCATTTCCTTAAATCAGAATGGTACAGGTCAGGTTGTTGGATGGTCCATGACAAATCATTGCATATCTCCCTGTATGTACAGCCTCTCCCTTTTCTCCTTCATATTACTCCCAGTTGAATATGCCTCTTATTTTCTTGTGTGTTGTCCCCACTAGTTCTGTAATGTTGTCACTGTTTTAAAATGTCTCAAAGGTTTGGCCTTCTCTGGGCAAGAGGTGGAACAAATGGGTGGAAGAACTTGGACTCTGAGTGGATGAGTAGTGGAGGTGGCTGGGAACTGCTGGGCCAGTCAGCTTCTGTCTCTTGCCTCTTGGGCACTTGTAGCAATTTACACTTTCATGGTATATTTGCTTTCATAGCACAGATGTGATACAGGGGCGATGAGTTTAAACTGCTCTCTGGTAAGCCTGCATTGCATAACTAAATATAGTGGTATATTATTATGTTTATTGTTTGGATATGCGGCTTCATTTTAGTAGGGAGCTGTTGGAGGAAAAATAAACGGTAATAAAAGTGAGTATCAGCAAGTAAACTTCTGGGCAAATGTATGAGAACTGTTGGAGAGCTACAGGACAGGGAGAGGTGGGTATGTGATGGAGAGCTGAGAAAAGGGGCCTGCTTAAGAGAATGACCTTTTTTTTTTTCGCTGAGGGAAAGCAGAGAATCAAGCTGGGATGCTGGCTGGACTTGCTTGAAGTCTTTCCTAGATTACCTGTAGACAACAATCAATCTTTCTGTTATCCAGTTTCACACAGAAATGCCTTTTTTTCTTGAGGCAATGTGAATGCTACTTCTGTATTAAGATGGCTTTGCTTTGATCTCTGGTCACAGACATCTGGAGGTCCAGCCTGACAGACCTAGCCATGCTGTTGTCTGTGGGACACACACAGTGGGTAGGCCAGGAAGTGGTGGAGGCTCTTGTTGGGAGTGTTGCCAGGTTCTGCCTTAGGACCTGCAAAGGATGCAGGTCTCCAGGGCTAAATGGATCTTTCCACCAAGGAAAACTGAAATTTTCCTCTCTGGAGGTAAGGGGCAGTTACTGGAAAGGCAGAGAGAGATGAGGGAACTGGGGAAGGCCAGCTACCCAGGAGGGCAGGGCAGGCTCTTTCACCCCTGATCAGGAGTCACTGGCCGTGCCTTGTGCGCTTCCTCAGTATCACCATTGGCAACCTTGCCCCTTGAATTTCTGGCATGAGAAAACAGGGACAGGACTGTTTTCCTGCCCTCAGCAACTCATTGCTGTAGGCAGTTGTCTGTCTCAGCTGCACAAGAGGGGATCCTGTACTGAGAAGTGTGAACACTCAGCCTTGCACTGTAGCGGCAGGCAAGTTCTGCCAAATGCCAGCGTATTGGAAAATTTGATCTGAAGAGGCATTAAAAAGAGGAGCTGTCAATTCACAGACCAAAGCAGATCAAAGGACTGTACCCCTCAGGAGAAGATGCAGAGGTATTTTATGCAGTACTTTCTACCATGTGTTAGGATAGATGTCATTTTCCAGAGGTGTAATTTCATTTGCTGTTCTGGGTGTGGCATTTCTTTAATAAGCAGAAGAAATCCAAGAAAAAGACTTTCTGAGCTTGCTGGCAATGAGGGTCTTTAATGTCAGTGTGTTGAAGGAATGTGAAGTTATTTTGCAGGATATTTATGAATCTTTTCTCTTCAGATGGTATTTGCACCTTGTAACATAATTTTTGATGAGAGCTGTGTTATATTCCATCTACACTTGTGATGCACCCCAGAAATCATTGGATGGTACATTTCCGTAAGTGTTCCTTAGAGTAAAGAATGTGATAAAAGATTTGCTCTGATAGAACATGCATGTTTTATCAAACGCTTTGCTCAGATTAATTTTTTATTCCCAGTGAGTCCAATAGCAACTTATAACTGGAGTTTTTTCATTAAGTTGTTGGAAATAACTGTGCTACAGCAAGTGATAAATATGCTATGTTATTCTGAAAATTTTGCACTCTAAAGCATGAGCATGATTTTCTTACTTATAAGATACTTTCCACGCTGTGCACAAATCTCTTATTATGTGTCTTGTGTTGCGGTTGTCCTTATTTTCATTTAAATTTATTGCAGTGCTTTGTCTGAAGAAAATATTTTGATTGGTTAGTAAACATGCCACAGGGGGTAGGTAATTTACATGAACCAGCAATTCCGTTGAAATTGCTATTCAGCAGTTTATCTATTTCATTCTTGCTGTAGTTAAACAACAAGAAAGAGCTCCCCAAAACATGACCTTGGAGTTTTTTCCCCTCCTAACAAACAAACACGCCCATGCCCCCAGTTCCAGAAATTTGGAATAGGTGGTGTGTTTGTTTATTTACTTCTTTCTAAGATGATAACATTATGGGAAAATAGTAGGAGCATGGTGTGTTAGTCTCTGATAACACCCCAATAATGTGGATTTTTTCAATAAATTCCTGTAGCCATCAATGCTGCTTTTACTCTGCTGTAAAACTAGGAGGGACTGAAATTCATTATTAGTAGCTTGAGAAAACTAAAGTTAATTTCTCAACGACTCCACTTAGCACTAAAAGTTACCTACAAAGTGAACTTCATTGTCAAAATGATAGCAAGTCTCAGAGATCTGTCAGTTATGAAGAATGTTTCTCCATTCATGTTTCTCCAGAACATGTTGTTTCTTAAAAAGCTGTTGTTTGCTCTTCTGGTTGTAATAAATCTGTTAAGTATTTAATAAGTAAAACATTATGAATTCTGTAAAACCACCTAATACTTTAGACATCTCCTGAGAATTCTTAAGGAAGGTTTAAGCTGTGAAGAACTTTCCAGTTCTGCTACAGGACTTTTGAAATGTGTGCAGTCTTTGGCCACCATTCCTCAGTCTCTTATGACTCTGTCAGGCTGCAAGCGAAAGCGTTTGTGTTTGGGAACCACTGGAGCATACATAATGCTGAACAATTTAAATATGTAGAAGATTCTGGTCTGGGACATGATGTGATAGAGATGTCCTTCATTACTCTTGGATATGGTGGAGCATCTTATGCTCTGTACATACTTGTGAAATGTTCACTGACACACTGCTTTCTGATGCCTCACTCCTGTTTCCATTTTCATGCATTCCAGTGAAATACTAAGACCTGAGCCACAGTGGGCCCAAAACCAGATAGAAAAAGAAATTTAGAAGCCTAAGCATGTTCTTAAGGTATGTGTAACCGCACACGTCTCAAGCCAATTAGTGCTCAGATTTTCATTATTAAAACTTTGAGAGCTGGAAGCTCTGTTTCCCCCTAGGCATTAAAGTGTCTGCTGTATCCATGTGATTATTCCTGTCATTTTGCTACACTGAGGAATCAGAGTAGGGCCCAAAAGGAGGGAGGGGGGAAAACCCACCCCAAAATGTGAAGGAGGGGCAGCCTTTCCATGCTCAGCAAGGCTGTGAGAGACTGAAGGTCATTTATCTCTTCCATCTGGGAATGTGCTGAGTTCGGAAAGTGTCCTGCTTTGCAATGACAACGCTTATCTGAGCTGAGGAACACTTTTCAGTTGAAACTGCATTTTTGCATACAAAAAGTTGCAAGACTTATCTAAAAAAAAAAAAACAACCAAACCCAATAAACAAGACTTTAGATTTTTAATGTGTATGCATCTAACTCTTGGACTACATTCAAAGCTGTTTAAGTGGACACAGTGTTCCTTGTGGTACAGGGGCATTTGGGGTGAAGATGCACCATTAGATTCCTTACTAGTGTTTATGGTTCCCCTTGGCTAACTTTGGCATCCCCCTAGCCAAGCTGCTGCTTTCTGAGGGTACATTTTGAGGCACCTCCTTTCCCTGTGGATGAGGAGGGCTGTGCAGTGGTACTCAGCTCAGGACAGTAAAGACAGTGCCTGGAAATTTGACAATGAAATCTAGGCAGCAGGTAGCTCAGCTCTGCAGGGACTGTGTTTTTCCCCAGAGAAGTTACATAACAAGTCATATTCTCTGTCCAAAAGAAAATAACCAGTAAAATTCCATCATAAATCAGGATTTGCAGCTTACATAAATGCTTCAACTTCATGATTAGCATTAGCCCGTGCCATTTCCTCATATGAAAACTGCAAAAAGTTTATACAGGACAAAGGAGGCAGCATGTGCTAAGCATGTGCATGTATAACATGGTGGTTGAAGAGCCAAAGATATTACTTCTTCCAGATAGTCTTCTCTAAAACACAGCAACAGTCTGAAATCCTGTACTTCTGAAGAATTAACAGTAAATCTTGAGACCAGCTGTAACACATCTGAAGATTAAAGGCAGTGGTCCAGGGACAGAATAATTCATTCAATGTTGAGACACAAATCTACAGCATCCCTTGCTGTTGTATTTCATGATGCCTGTGGATGGTTTAGTGTGCAAGATTGACTCACTACCCAGAGTATACAACAGAAGCTCATTAGCTTTTCATTCACTTTCCAGATACTTTTTGCCCTCATAAAAGCAATGAATTAAAAATCACAGTATAAGATACTCTAATATTGCTTCTCATAGCTACATGCAGGCAGTTTGTTTTTATTTTTATTCCTTACTTAAGGTCTTCTGATTCACTGACAATTCATTTATGTAAATATAGTTTAGAAAATGTATCTCTCAATTAATTCCAGTTTCTAAACTGGTTGAGTTTGGAATGCTCTCTCTTTACTGCAGTTCTGTAATAGAAATACTTCATGTCATGCAAACAAAGGCCAGGCTAAGTAGCAAGCTACACCAGAATTTTCCTGGCTTCAGCCTTAATAGGAAGTGGTCAGGAATTTCCTGCTTTGAGATGTTTTTGATGGAGTTTTGAAATTGTTGTGACATTCTAATTTAACACTATTTAAGTAAAATAGTTCTGCTTTACTCTTTGGTGTTTATTTCAAAACCTATAATAATTTACAGTAAAACAACAAAAAAAAATAGCCATCAAAATAAAACATTTCAGTTGATTTAGGATTACTTTTGGCTGGAGGCCATGTTTGGATTTTTGATGTTTTATTCAAAGTTAGGGGAAAAAAAAAATATTTGTGTGACAGCAAAACTGTTTCCATCTCAGTCTAGCATTAATATTGTGTTAAGATAGCTTTTCATTTTAGAAATTAAGAAGAGAGGGAAAACAATATGGTAAGGTTATGTTTCTTGGACATAAGACATCATTATGAATAACATGAAAAAACTGCTAACCCTCAATTGACACAGTCAATGTTATAAATATATGAATATGCTTCTGTATGCTCTAGCCTTAAAATATTTTGCAAGCAACAGCCACTGCTCCACTTGAGCATTTTCCCCTAGTTTAAATATCTCCTTGTTTTCTCTTTTGCTCCTTTTGTGTCTCCTCACTTACGCAGATGGGTTTGGTATTTGTAACATTACAGCTATTCTTGTTGCCCTGAAGTGTGCAAAAGCTCAGTAGCTGATGAATAGACAGCATAATAACAATCATGATGATAATGAAGACTAACTTATTACTCTGTCCAGAGCCTAATCTGATGCAGTTGTCAATGTTGGATGCCTGTGAGGTTGGGTTTTTCTTTTTTCATAGTGGCAAATTAGGAGCAAATTAATGGTTGGCAATAATGGCAGGCACATTTTCACTCAGAAATTATCTTCAACCTTCGTGAAATACCTGTTGCTATTTGATCTTTTGCTGCTGGGGTGATTTTTGTAAAGTTATGTTGGTACTATAAGTGGAGAAGGGGAACAACTGTCTAGCCCTGAAACTATACTATTGCTATGATATTTTGCATAGATTCTGGATGTGTGTATTATTGGAGAGTTAGTATGAGCCAGTGTAGCCATCAGAGTGGTAGAAGGGCTATCAATCCTCTCCTTTTTAGCTATATGCTAATTTATTTCAAGGCATGTATTTCGGAACAGCCTATCCTAATAAGTAACTTATGTCTCAGCAGTTAAACTTGAGTTACAGAAGCACAAACAATTTTTTTCTGCATGTGGAGGGATTCAAAGCCCAGGCTGGAAGTGGGAACAGCAAACCTCTTTAAAAACCGCAACTTAGCAAAACTGTGATGTAGTTATCACAAAGAACTAATGCCACTGATTATTTCACAGGCAGAAAACTAGTTACAAGCCACAGCTGGAGACAGGGCTGGAAGGGAAAGGAAGCATGCTAAGACTGTGACAAAGAAATAACTTTCTGTTGAGCAAGCTTAAGATGTTCAAAGCAGCCTCCCCAGTCACTGGCACATGGGTTCTTTGTCCACCCAAGAAGCAAAAATACACCTGCTGGGGAAATAGGCATGATGGAAAGACTGACAATAATACCGTGCTAACTGTAGTCATTTTAAATGGCCTAGAAATACTAGCCATTTAAAAAGCAAAGTTACTTCAAGGTGATTTAGAATTGGAGTAATTTAGGTTGGAAGGGACCTCTGGAGACCTAAGTCCAGGACACCACGCCAGGCAGGACCAACTACAGCAGATTGCTAGGGCCTCATCCAGTGCCGTTTTAGTTTCTCCAAAGATGAGTGTTCAACAACTTGACTGGGCCCTCATTCTAGTGCTCAGCTGTTTCATTGTGAAAACTGATTTCCTAATACCTCACTGGAATTTCCTGTATTACAGCCCATGTCAGTGTCACTCATCCTGTTCCTGCGTGCTTCTCAGAACATCACCACTCCCCCATTTACCTGTCTTACTTTGCCATGTTATCATATCCATGCTGACTGTAATGGAAAGAAAGAACAAGCAGCTGTATTTCCAAGGAGAAACTCATAACAAGAGGCAGAACAAGAAATTAAGAATACAAAACCAACATCTGAAGTGCAGCATTTTGCTTATGTGTCATATTAAATATCATTAGCAACAGAGCAGTAATTTTCTACCTGTTTTTTTTTTCCCATTTTTTAAATATAACCCACATCCAGATAGGCTCTAAATATTACTGACAGTATTCTAGTGTACACCTTTCCTCCTTTTCATGATTTCCAGTCTCTGTGCTGATACTAATTAGATTTAATAATGACATGTCTTCAAACATAACCCTGTCTTTGTATGTTCCTTGTTACATATCATAGCAGAGAGAAGTGCTCTCTCTTGATCGTCCTTAGGCAGTCCTTTGCCTGCCCTGCTTCACTGATGAGCAGCTGCTATGATTTATCGGATAGTTTCTGTGCCAGTCACATAAAGTGTGGGGTGGCAAGTTCGTGATTAGTAAAGAATATGCACAGCTGATCACAGTAAAAATTTATTTATACTAAATGTGATAAAATACAGTAAACACTGTTGCCAGTGTGATTCTTTGAGTAAAGGACAAATGCCTGACATGTTTTTCATGTATATAATTTTGCTTTAATTTGTGGCTTGGCATGAGTTTCAAGTCACTTAAATCTAGCTGTCTGGACAGGCACTAGTCTTGAGCATGTCCACACTGTGTTTTTATTTGCCTACCTCCAAAGATGCTCTGTGCACTTTCCTGCAATAAAAGAGTATGTGCTTGGATATTTTCTTTTTTCTTTTTTTTCTTTTTTTTTTTTTTTTTAAGTTGGCCAAGACTAGATAGATAAATCCTGCCCCTAAGCAATATCTGTTCTTTGTATGAGTACTAACTTCATTTTCATACTAGCATAGTTTTTTCATACCTTCTATTTCTCAGTTGTGGATTTCAAAACACAGTGGAGACCAGTAGCAATATACCAGTGTCTGGGTGGGAAACTGAAGCATCGTGAACTGAAAGTGGAAGCAGATAACAAAGCCATAAATAGAATTTGTATTTTTAAACTGCCGATGTATTGCCATAATCTCTAGGAGAAACCACAACATGAATCCTTTTTCCCCTTTTATTTATTTTCAAGAAATGCTAGAGTTTGGACTTAGATTATTATGTGATTACTTCCTTTTCCTTTTTAAATTTTGATTAACCCCCGCAGCTTACAGATGTAAGATCCCAAACTCTAAATGTGTAAAGAAAATAAAGGGCTTTACATACAGTCTCTAAAAGAAAGCCTATTTTTAAACATAATCTCTCGAGCTTTCAGGAGGGTCTTAGTGATGGCTCTCCCGTCCCCAAATGCCTAAGATTTCACTTCCCTCAACCGCTCCCCCACCCAAATTTTTACTGTCTCTTCTTAAGTGTATGCATTTAACCAGCACATTATACTCTGTTTATGCAGTGATGGTGGTAAGTTGTGATAAATATATCGCAGAGAAGCAAGCCTTTGCACAAAGAGCTGTGCTAGTAAACTAATCTGTCTAGTGCAAAGATGATTCAGTATTGGAAATCTGGGTGGTCTGGGAGGAGAAGGAAACAATAGCCTGTTTTAAGTAACTATACTTTAAGCAGACCACCTCCTTGCTTTTTTTTGGGGGAGTGGCAGGGGAGAGAGGAGGGAAAGTAGAAGTGACATAACTTGATCCATCATCAAAAGCCAAGCAAGTCTTGACGGGCTCCTTTTCAAAATCTGTTATTTTTATTTTTTTTCCCTTCAGTTTGAAAATAAAAATAAGAGAGTCCTGATGGAATTCATTATTGGGATTTGTGAGATTTTTGCATGCTTTTTTGCATAACAGTGCTGCTCAGATACAATGGGGGGAATCTGTCCTGAATCAATGGCAACTTACAGTAATGCTTGGCATCTGTTAGTGTGGAGTCCTTAAAAATGAGGCAGTACAGGTTGCTTACCCCTGAACTGAAGTCAGTGAGACCTTTTGTGGTTTTAGAGCTAATGACAATTAATTCTACATAGCAGGGCGTTATACTGTAGGAAATGCTTCTTAAACATTTGGTCCAATATGAAAGAATTTAGCAGTAAGGCTGATTAGGGTTAATGAGTTGTGTGGGTCAAAATTCTTTCCCTGGATGATCATCTTGGACTTAAAGGTAACATAATTTTGCTAGTGGTTTTCAGTCACCTGCAAGTAGGAGGATGCTAGCTTGATGCCTAATATACTGAATGAGAATGTTCTGTGTAGTGTTAAATAATGTTAATTTCCTAAATTTAAGAAATACGAATATGAAAAAAGCATCATTCTTGTGACCTAGAATGGTGTTAAAAGGGCATATAAGGAAGTTCAGCGAGGTAAACCCTCAGTGTGTGTGTTCTCAGGAAAAAAATCTAGTGAGGAATATACAACTACTTCAGCGTGTGTGTGTGCGATAAAATAGATGTACTCTTGTTATCACCTCCACATATGTGTATGCTTCATTTCAGCAAAGTGAACTTACTGCTAATAATGCAGCAAAAATCACTATTAAGTTATATTTAAGAAAGTATTTTAGCTAAATTTAAGACTCTGAATAATGAATTGAATTAATAGTTGGGTTCCTTAATGGCCCCTAAATAAAAAGGAACTTGTTTTCTGTTGAAGAACAAATGGTTTTGTACATAATAAGCTCCTTCAGGACTTTTCCTTTTAAACCTTTAAAAGCTGATTTGGTCAAATTCAATTGCAACTCCCACTTGTGCTGCCCTGCTGCCAACATACCTAGGGAATGATTAAGATGGTACGGCATGTTACTGTACAAGTTGAAGAAAACATAATGTATTTTCAGTACTACTCACGATTTTGCATGTGTTCATATGCAAATGTTATGCGGATAAAAAGTAAACACCAAGATTTCTAGCTGAAGCTGTTTCTAAGCATTGATTAGCTACTTCCCCCTTTCCCCCCAAAATATATGGTTATATAGTTGTGTATATTTGGAGACATCTTAGATACTGTTACTTATTTCCCTTCAGTAACTGTTGGCTGTATGTCTTCATTTCTTTGTCCATGCCTGTGATAAGATTCTGGACAAATAGTGCTATACTTTGGAATCGTGCTGTTGTAGCTCAAACATTGTTTTAGTAGAGACATGAAAGGAGTATTTTTACTATTATTTTAGCAAATCTGGAGCCTGTTTAAGTTGGCCATAAAGTCTACTTTACTTTGCCATATTACATGTATGAAATACTTTTTAAAAAGCTTTTTTCTATTTTTTTTCTATTTTGCAGTTCCAGAAAAGTACTTGGAGTGATAACTATTGCTGTTTATTCCTCACTTTTATGTTTATATCTTCAATTTCTCTTCTATTTTCCTTACTCAAGGTTTTCTTGCCTTTTATTTTATTTTTTTTTAAGTGTACAATCTTTAGACTCAGTCCTTTGCTTGAAGTACAATCACTAAATTTTATGATATCATAGTAAGAAAAATGGTGGACTATAGCCCTTGTTATACACTTAGTGCGTGGCTCAGGTTTCTTTTCTGAGACAGTGTAAACCACCCTCAGAAATGGAGAATGGCTTCAAGGGGAAGGGATAGAGGTGTCCTTTTACAGCTGTCACTTACTTGAGTTGCTATTAGGAAAACAAGAACACGAACCAGAACTATGAAAGAAAGTCCTCCAGCTAAGGAATTGTATATTTCACATACTTTCAGAAGAGTGTGCATCAGAGGAGCATTAGGGAACATACTGCAATAGTACAGACTTGGTACTCTTTATCCTCTTTCAGAACATGAGGAGGAAAGGAATACAAACTGAGTTAAGTTTACCTCTTAGACTGTTTCTCAGGCTGCACAAGTGTGTCCTATTTGCTGTGAGCTGCATGGACTGCAAATTTAGAACAAATGCCATTTTAAGCACTTAACAAAGACCAGAGCAATTTTATTTGCAGAACTGTCCTGCGCAAGGCTGTATTTTAGTCCCAAGTAGTTCGCCTCATGCAGTTGAAAACATCTGACATACTGCTAATTGCAACAGCACCTAGCTCCTGGCATCTGTAGTGCTTAGCCTGAGGAAATCTGAAAGCACTTCTGTAAGGTTACTGCCATTGGCCTTCATTTTGATGACTTGGAAATTGAGGCACAAAGTGTCTTGTCTGGGTCAGTTAGGCATTGGCAGGTCTTAGTCCCCCAGCATCAGCCAGACACACAGTGCAATAGGCCATTAACTTCTGTTTGGCCCATCTGTTGTCAATGAAAGTGTGGTTGCTTCAAGTGCTCTTTGGATACATAAGAGCACTGTCTGAATGCCATTTGTTCCTATTATGTTGTGAAAGTTTGTTGTTTGGTTTTGGGTTTTGTTTTTGTTTGTTTGTTTCTTTTGTTGTTTGGGTTTTTTTGGGGGGGTTGTTGTTTTTTGTGGTTTTTTTTTTTTTTTTATGCTGTTAAATATATGTCCGTCTTCTGGAATCATTCATTGTCTTAGGTTTTTAGTCTTTTCATATGGTAGCTGATCCATCTCTGTTTCTTTCTTATCTCTTAGTTTAAATGCAAAACTTTTTACAGTTGGACGAAGGTTGATGGATTTCCGCAATAGTCTTTATTCTTACACATTCTTAATCTAAAATCTGTTAAATTTTAAAAGATGGGGTAGAAGTTTCTGTGTACTATGATTTTAAGCCATGGATAGCAGTGGCAAACACAGTTGCTACAGCTCAGACGAGAGGAGGGTTTGCCATGCAATGCTGCTCAAGGAGGGCAATCCACTACAGCTTTATGATCACACATTAAATAGTGGCAGTATTTGAACAAGATTTTCAGAGGTACTTCAAATGGGTGTTTAAATTTATATGTCTTTGAAGGCAGGTAACGTGCAATTGTTCTGAAAACAAATTGAAGCTGTGGGTATTGTCTATATAGGGATGGGTTTTACGTCAGTGTGCTGCAAAAGGGAATGTGTGAGTAGTGGTGAACTGGGAAACTGTATATTCTTCACTGACATAAAAAGACTCCAACCAACCAAAGAAAACCCCAACCCAAAACTAGTTTTATTGCTGCTTACCATGATAATATACTTGAAAATACTTTAATTCCCAAATAAGTAATTTTAATTTCTCATAATTTATCCATCAGCGAAGCTTTTGATCCAGGCCTGCATGCCTCTCCTTTTCATGCAAGTGTTTGTGCACTCTGTCACTGACTTTAGTGGTAGTGAGAGACTGTGGAGAAAAATAAATCAAAGAGTCACTATGTAGGCTTGTGGTATGTCATTTATCTTTGTAATGAAGATTGAATAGGTGGTAAATTTCAGTTTTAAAATTTCTACTTTTTATGCTGGGGTGTGTCTTGTGGGGTTTTTGTTTTGTTTTGGAGGGGAGCTTACTTCAGTAGGGTTTTGGCTTTTGTTTTTTGTGTAGGTTGCAACTTCACAAGAATGACAAATATTCTCAGAAATCATGAGAACAAATCAAGCATCCTTTGTACCAAAGGATGATCTTCCTAACGCAAATACCAGACGTAGTTACTTCTCCATCGTAGCTATGACATTGTCCCTGCAATCCTGAAGTCTGTGTACTGGTGTAGCAAACAAGATAGGATTTTGTTTGGTTGTAGCAATACCTTGTTGCTAATCCTTTGTGCAGCTTGTAGAGCAGTTATTCTGTTCTTCTCCTGCAACAGTAACTTAGCTCTAAGTTCGCAGTATACCCTCTACTTCCCTGCAAATTCCCAGTTAGAATGGATGCAGCATATTGTGCTTTTAAGACAAAAATCATCTTCATGTTGTAAAGTAATTGGCAAATGTTTACTTATTAGGATTGGCTCTGGTATTGTTAAAAATTAAATTGATACTGCGCCAAATTCATTCATGCTGTAACATCTCTGACTTCAATGGCATTATACCAGGTCTGAGTTTAGTCTGTTGTGCTTCTGTTGCTTGGTTTTTCCAGGCACAGATACAGGAAGGAACAGGGTGGATAAGGAATAGTTGATATCTTCTTTGCCTTTCCCATGATTCATTTTCCTTGTAAATTAGTTTCATTGAAGGAAATGATATAACTTAGCAGATCCTTGGCACAGTTCTTCATACAAACAAAACACATTATGGAAAAAAAAATAATCTTTGTCTATTATAGTTTGACAGCATTGTGTTCACTAACCATGTCTGACATCTGAAAACAGAATGGGGCCACTCCATCTGAAGCAAGGGAGGAACAAAAAAAGGCATTCCAAATAGGATGGCAGTGACCAAGTAACTTTTCACAATATGAGGTTTTGTTTGCTTTCTTTTAGATGTTTTATAACATTGTGGTAATCTTTACACAGCCTAACCAAACCAAAGAGCTTACATGATAGTTTTGTTTGGAGTGTTGTCAGTTCAAGCAAGACATAATGGAGAAAAATAGGCAAATTCAGTCTGTGTGGCAAATTCGGTCTAACCTGATAATTGTTATTATCACATCTCATGGAAAGAAATTTGAGAGGGAAAGCAGCTTAGTTCTGGGTTCTGTTCTGTGGGCAAACAGTAAAATGTGAATTGTGAATCTGAAAATTACATTTGGGGTAATATTTCTTCAAATTTTACTTACTTGTTTTCCATTCATTATTTCTCCAACAGCTCTTTGAGCTGGCAGAAAAAAGGACAAACTTAGTGTTCATCCTGTCTCTTCTGTAGGCACTCATCCTTCTCTTTGCCTCTGTAAATGAGCCCTACCTCATGTCAGGTTGCTGCACCATATGTCCTTTTCACAGCCTGTTGCATTGACTGCACTGCTCTTCGAGTCAGTGCACTTGCTCCTTCTTTACTCCATAGATGTCTTTCCTTGCGATCTGTGATCCATTCCCTTCTGCCAGCAGCTTGCCCTTGCAATGGATAGGTCTGACATGAAACTGCTTTTGGGGACATCTTCTCCCTTGCATCAGTCTGTGATCTCTGTCTCTGTAGCCTGATGAAGCGATTCTCAAATGACCATCCATTGCAGTTTCTTGCATGCAGCTTTCCATACTTGGCTGGAGCTCATTGCAGAGATCTGCAGGTTTCAGGCTTGTTGGGCTGGCCCTCAGTACTCCCACTTTTTGTTTTACTGGACTTCCTTCTCTTCAGATCTTCTCCCTTCTTTCCCTATGGATAATGTTTTAATAAAAGGAAAGCCTATCCTTTTGTTCCTCATCCTGTTTTCTGCAACACTGAGATCATGATCTGTGGCTAAAGCAGAAAGTAAGTCATCTTCCTCATATTAGTTAGCATGTTGCATGGGGGAAGCACACAATGGCAGGATAAGGAGAACAACACTCAGAAAAAGTGCTAAATTAGAAAAGTGTCTGAATTATCAGTTCTTTTAGAACCAATGCCACATGATACCATTCCATGCAGTAGGATTTATTTGGGGACCTTTTCTTAACTGTTGTTTCAGTGTCAGTGTCAGCACCCTGAAATGTCTATCTCCATTGCTCGTGAGAGAGAATTCTTTTGTGGTTTAGAGTTGGCATGCAAAACTTAAAACAGACTGCTAGTTAAACAGCTTGTGAAAGCAGCACTCCTTTGAAGTAAAAGTCTGTTCTTCCTGCAACTCCATTCATTTCACATACAGGGACAGGTTTGTGCGCAGGAGAGACCAGTCATGATATACAGTTGTACAGATAAGCATTGGTGGGGCTTTCTTTGGGGTGGGAGAGGTATGGGAAGAGCAGCAGTGGGAGAAATTTTGATTATAGATTTGATTTATGCTCACTCTCCCACTTATCTGCTTCACAGGAAACTGGTGGAACTCCCTTTTAAGCTGTGTTTTGGGGATGGGACACCCATGTGTTTCTGAGGTTGCACAAAGCCCTTCACTAAAACTACCCCTTCTCTTCTGGTCCCTGTATGGCAATTGCACATTCCTGCTGATTGCTGTTGTACTCTGAAGTAAATGTATGTATTATTTCTTGTGAGTTTTACAGCTCTGTGGTTTGTTGGGCTTTTTTGTTTATTTTGTTGTCTATATATGAGTATACATCATTATGGTGGTAGGCTATTCCTTTATAGAGTGTCAATGTCTGCTCTGTTTGAAACTAACATTAAAGTAATATATTAACTTTTACGTGTTGTATTTAAGTGAGTTGCTGTTTAAGTCCACTGGCAAATTTCGTAACCCAGTGAAATACCACAAGTGTCTAGGAAGTCCAGCAAATGCCACAAGCCAAATCCTGTTCTATTTTCCACCAGTGTAACACAGAAGTTAAATATTTGCTGGTCTAGCATGGATTTACACTAATGATGTAGATGCCATTGGTTCTTTGGACTTAGCAAATTTATGCTGGTGTTAAATTAAGCATACTAATAAAACAGAGCACAAAGCAGAAATAACATCTCTCAATATTATTTTTTACATTCTTTTCTAATAAGTGCAAATAATAGTGATGGTGATGTTTTATAAAAAAAAAGTCACACGTAAACAGTTCTTGCCTTTTCTTATTTTGTTTTAATCAAAATGTCTTTTTATAAATCTTCATTGTGCTGACAGTGCTTTAAAAGGAAGGGAAAAAGTCTTAACAAAATACAGAACTCATCTTCTAGCTTATTCATTATTTAACTGCCTATGAAAATCAGAGGTTAGAATATTTTTTTGCATGTGGTGGAGATAGAACTTGATACATATGACACTGTGGTTTACAGGAGCTTAATTGTCAGTGGGATGATCTATTGCTCTTGTGTTGAGCAACAGGACATTTGTCTAGTAGCAGGAGAGAGTCCAGTGTAGCATCAGCTGTGCCTTCCCCTACAGGTGGGCAGCCAAGAGGGCTGCTGAGTTTGCTCTTGGACTGTGACAGGTGAAAAATGCTATTTAATGAGTTTTCTTCCTGGTCAATTAGCAGACAGAGGGAGCTTTCCCATCTGTGCCTGGCACAACCATGGTTTGTCAGTTGCCGTGTTTCCTTTGTGCTAGTGACGGGCAATTCATAGAATGGGGTAATGACAATGACTTTGCTGGCTGCACTCTATCTCACTACCTGCTCTGATCAGTTTAATCTGAGGGGTTTTTTATTAAATACTTCCCACTAGTGAAAAAGGGCAGTGTGGAAGAAAGGTTCTCACTAGTAGGTGGGCTACTCATATCTTGCAGTAAGACAAAGAGAGAAACAACCAGCAACTCTTACTGTACTTAATATACTCATCTATACATGTGATTTATCAATAAGAGATGCATGGTTGTTTGAGTTGCTTACTCTCTGCAGCATCTACTGGTAAATGTTGCCTTATTTGTTACTACTGCTGGCTTTCATGAAGAAGTATGTTATACTCACATCAGTAAAATATAGATAAATCCTTCTGAAGTCTTTATTAATCTTTTCATACCCTTTCCAGGGTACTCTAGTAAAGAAAATTTCAGTTTGACATCAGAAAACACACAACACAAAAAATCAGTAGCTGACCATTCACATGAACGTAATGTGCCTTCCTCTCTGCAAATTCTCTTCTTAATTTAAACAGAATTTTCTAATTGCATATTTTATTCATTCCTAGGCTCTTATTAGCCCATCTAATGCATAGACTTTAAATTTCTTCACACATCAGTTCTGCTGAAGTAATGGAAATTAGAGGACATTAACATATCACATCCTACTGCTGATACATTATATTTATTTGCAGTGACACGTAGAATTTTCACAGAGGAAAGGGAAAGATGGGTAGCTATGCTCTCTGTACAGCAAATCAAAATCTCTTTGCAGGTTTTCCTGGAAAGTAAGAATCTTTTATAAGTATATAGCATTCACTTAAGAACCTGTGTATTGGATGACATTCAATTGCCTGGTAGCAGTATTATTCCTGTTACCTACACTCTTAGTACTTATTTTTCACTTTCCAAACCCTATTTTTGTCTTAAAATCTACTTGAGCAGTTTTGTCATACATTTTATTGTGGGTTTATAAATTAACATAAATAGAGTTTTGAGTAGAGGGAGTTGCTTTGGTTTTTCTTTTTATTTTAAATCTTCAATTCTGTGAAATATAGCTGCCTTGGGAATTCCTTTGAAAAACCTGATAATGAATGTAAGATGTGAGTGACTGGTGTGTGATTGTGTTGATGTTTTCCCTTCTCTTGAGCCCAGTTTGAAATTCAGCTCTGCACAGCAGGGATTGTCCTCAACCACATATGACTATTTTGAGGATTGTGTGCTTGAGTAGCTGTGCAGGCTTTGGGCAACTGGCAGCAGTTTGTCATGGCTGCCTTTAGGCTAGCAAACCTTAGGGATTTTAATCCATGTCCCTCTCTGTCAGTCAAGTCTGTTTCACTTTTTAATGTAGTATTACATATTTTCAAAGAAAGAGTGTTCATTCTACAGTAGGTGCGAAAATACCAAAAGGCAAAATGCATAATGTAGGGAGTTTACCTGTTTTCTTCTGTGTCACTGAAAATTATTTGCTCTGTGATATAATTGTTCGTATTTAAATAGTCAAGTTCACTTGCCTATTTTCTCATTGTTTTATTTTGATTGAGTACTTTGATGCTGTGAATCCTGTCTGCATTTAATTCATTATAATCATGTGAAACTAAACCCTGAATGGCTTCCAAATGAATATTATTTAATTTTCTTTGGCATTCACACAAGCAGCCTCTTTGCCAGCTGAGTAGTAAGCATAGACATGTTTTTCACTACTATGTGACTTGGTCAGATTTTAGAGGTGTTCTCTTCTGCATTTTCAGAGTACTGAATGTGCTGTTCTGAATAATATTATTATTAATATTTTTCCTTCCTTTTAGTCCCAAAATGTGAAGAGTTAAGGAATAAATGGTGTTAACAGGTGGGTTTTTTTCGGCACTGTACAAGATGAAAAGGGAGTTTCCACTACTCAATAGCCAGGTACTCTGCAAAGATGTTCAGACATACTGAATGTCCAAGAAGAATAATTTTATGTTTATTTGTGACACATATAAAAATATTATTGTATAATATGGAAGAAAGACATTTATGTAGCTTTATGTGTGTAGCCATGCTATTCAATTGTCACATTGTAATGTTCATGGGACTTCCAGCACTTCAAGTGAATTAGTTTGGATTTTGGACTTCTTTTTGTCCCTTATTCCTTCTTAGGCAAGTTGATGAATGTCGTTCACAGTCTTTTTAGGTAACTCACACTAAAATGCTGGAGTTCTGATTTTATTAAGTTAGTAATAGAAAACAAGTTAGAAACAAATTGTGCTCAAATATATGTGATTTTGGGAGGAGGGCTCAGGTATCATCTTTTATTGTCTGATGTGGCAGGGGAATCAGTGTGGCTTTCAAAGGCTTTTCTGATTGCTGAAATCATGCAGTTCTTCTCATGTCTGAAAGGAGCAGGCAGCCAAGAAGTCAAAGATTTCTCATCAGTGACGCAATGGAGCTGCACCACTAACTGTGGTGTGCTAGAAGCAAACCAATAAAACCTGTCCTCTGCTGGTTTCTCCCACTGGAAACAGGGGTGGAGTCTAAACTGTGGGCCTTTTCCCGCATATTGTTTGAGTCTGAGAATGGGTAAGTCCCTAAAGCCATTGCCTAAAAGAGAGAAATGCTAAAAACACTTCATGAGGGAATCTATGTGGGACAAAATCCAGACACTTCGTTCAGAACATAGAGGTCATCCTTTAATGATGGTTACTGTTGGCTTCTCTCATCACCATAGTACATGTGCTCCTATGAGAGAAAGTATTCCGTCTGCTCACTTAGCTTGGTTTTCTAATAGGGTTTGAATGCGTAAGAATTGCAGGCTGCACTACATATGTTTGAGTGGTATGACCATGAGCCCAAAACAGAAATCAAATAGGAATCTGAAGAATCCAAAAATGAAGTGGGAGTCAGTCCCAGTGGATAAACAGGAAAAAGGGAAATGGAGGAAAGGCTTAAATCTCATGACATGTCAGAGACAACTCTTGCATCCCATTTGAGTGTGACAGTAAGGAGGTATGTTAAATACAATATACCATACTCGCCCTTCTTCTGTTCTGCAAGTCTGACCAGATAACTTGATATTTCAGAACCCTTGGTTCTGCTTGCAGGTTGAGGGACCTGCTTGAACATGTCTACATTACCTGCAGGACTTTTTTTTTTTTTTGGAAGCCTTTTTCTCCCTTGTAATTTCTATGCTGTTGTTCCTCTGTTACCTACTCAGTCACCTAACACTCTGTGTTCTGCCAAACTGTGACCCACCATCCATCAGGCTGTCAGACTCCCACGGTACAATTGCAGAATGCATGAGGGAGGTTTAAAAATTATTTGGTCCCCTAGTTTTTAACAGTTTCACATATGATTAACTACTAACTGTCTCAAAATGCTGCTGTAAGCACCATCTTTATATTCCACCAGAGATGTGCTTTCGGGAGAACAATGAAGCATTTATGCTATTTGGGTGGGAGGGAGGCTAGAAAGTGTAAAATAATTTCTTACTCATAAACTCCCAGTAAATTATCTTTTCATTTTGTAATAAAACTCTTAGCTTCAATAAAGATATATCAGTGGATTGTCAGACAGTGGCACTATATTTCTAGACCTTACTGAAGGGTAACTAAAATAATCAGATGGTTTTGGAAATTGTTTCTCAGATCTTTGTATTTTTATTTCTGAGAATTTTAGTACTGATCCCTTATATTCACCTCTCACCATCTCACTTTCATTAATTCAGAACCTCAGGTTATTGATTTGCAAGCCTGCTTTTGTTTTCATTTAAATTGCCAGACAACAATGCAAGACAACAGTGATATTTTATACTCACACACAGCAATGTAATTTTTCTCCTGAAAACAGAAAACATACAGTCCAAGACCCGAATCTTCCTCTGCCACAAAAGATTAGATGGTCCCATAGAAAGACCCTCAACCCTGGTCACCTCCTTTTTTTACATGCTTGTGTTGTCTTACGTGAAAGATACAGTCAGTCTGTGTGTCACTTCTTGTAACATTCTAGGTGATGTCCCTTCTCCGTAGCCTACCTGGGCTTTTGTATGCTTTTCTAAAAGAGCTCCCTAGTCTGGATTAATTTTATGTGTGAAGAAATGAGAGAGTGATGAATGCTATGGAAGTATTAGAGACCTCTTTCTAGCTCTGAAATTTCACCTTTCATACGTAAAGTTGCCTAGAGACAAGACGATGTGGGCACAAGGATGTTCTGGAGCAAAAAAGCTGATGACTGGCTTTTTTCTGGGTTCTCTTTACGGAGTAAAGCGGCTCACTTTGAGCTGGATCATCAGGCTGCAGCATCACACTTGCTCAAAACTTGCTTTTGAGATTGAAATTCTTCAATCTTAAGCCTGGGAATGAAGGCAGAATCATCTTTACGAATACCATCAAAGACACAAGGTAAAGTCTGATGATTGTGTCCTTGGGCATGGAGGTGATTCTAATTAAATCCCTATTTCTGTAGCATGCTTATATTATGGATCTTAGTGTTACACTATGACCTTTGGAAAACCAGCCTGCAACTGGTAAGAATTAACGAGAGATCTTCAGTATCTATAAAGGATGCTT
>JANHGB010001901.1:0-29308 GCA_026283785.1 Coracopsis vasa | reverse complement strand
CTTGAAGCGGGGGGTTGGAGGGGAGGGAGGCACGAGGCAGGCACAAGTTAGTTGCTTTAGGGTCTATGCTGGCCCAAGCAATAAAGATGTAGTCTCAGCACTACACATCACTTCCTGACATGTAGCAAAAGCAACAGGAGTGTGTCAAGATACAAAGAACCTCTTAGCATTTTTTTCTTTTGGGTATCAAGCATTACTTGAAGCTGAGAGCCAGAGGTGAGAAGTGCCAGACTGGTGCACTGCAGCGTTACTTTCTCTGTTACTGCAAGTGAGACAAAATAAAACTTCATTAGCATTTGAACCTGGCTTTACAAGTGCTGGCAGTATAAAAGAAATCATATTATGAAGGGTGAATTTGCTACATTCATTTTTTTCTGGAACGCACCAACGTTTTGGGGGGATAGAGGAGCTATTTCTTCAGCTTGAAGGCAGATAGCACAACTGACAGCATGACCGGTAGCCAAAAGATTTACTCCACTTTTCTTTCCCTGTCTGGGTACTGAGATACAAAGATGAGTTTATCACAAGTGAAGCTGACAATTTTTGTTCTTTGTCAGATGGCTGTGCTAGAGCAGAACACAGTGGAAAAGCAGTCCCTGCCACAGCTCCGTGCTTCCTCCAGTCCTCTCCAGTGACACCACTAGTCCCCATGCAAACTGACAATTGTCACGCTTTCATCTTAAATATATATAGGTACAATAATAAAAATTGTTGCTTTTTTCAGGCTGAAGGATGCCTGCTAAGGTTGCCTGAGTAATGCCATCCTACAGCTTCGTGCTGCCAGTACTGCTTGACAAACACCAAGCCAGTTTCATTCATGAGATTGACACCATGACTGAATCATATGGAAATTATTTTTTTTTAGCTGATGGTTTTGTTTGCTTTGTTTTAAAGGCAGAAAAAGTCAACATGCTAATTGCTACTCAATGAATGACATTTGCTCAACTGGGCAAATGTCAGCGGGACTTTTTTTTATTGCAAACCATGATACTTCAGCCTTGTATCCCAGATATATTTGTCATTAAATTTTGCAGTTTATTTATCAGCAATAAGTTAGTCCCTTAAACTGGAGAGAAAACGTAAATTTTGCACTGGGATTGAGATGCTAAATTATTGCAGTTCCAGGTTGAGGGTTATAAATAATTTCATGCCAAACAGCTTAGGGATTTTGAAAGACTTTTTGGAAGTCTTTTTTTCTCCCTTCTATTCCATAGTGAGAACTTTTTGTTATTTGTTGGAGTTATTTTTTTAAATCTCTATTTTCCTTAGACCTGTATGCATGGCTGATTTACAGGTTAATTTGCTTTTAACACAGACTTCTAATCAGCTGCTGTAGAGATGTCAAACCACAGTGACTAAGAACAGAACATAGCTCATTACCCTAACCACTTCTCTCAAACAGGTTTGGATGTTTTTCTTGGAAACATAAATCACTTGATCTGATTGGTCTTTGTACATTCATGGAAAAAAAAAGAGTTCCTGTGCATGCATACATGCGTTGGCACAAGCAAACACTGCACAGTGTGTGTTTGCCTGCTCCTGAACAAAGGACATTGTCTGAGGTTCATGGACTCTGAAACCTTACCTCAGGTATTACCAGCTCCGTTGCAGGTGTTTGAGTTGCCAGGAAGAGGTGTGAGGCTCTTCTCTTGAGTGCTCAGATAGCAGTTCTGCTTGCTCACCGCTCCTGATGGTTTGTGGTGCCAAGCTTATCTGTACATGTAAACTCATCTGCATGGACACAGTGAGCCTATGAAACAGCCGCTTTTGAATAGCTCAGTGTTGGCAGGTTTGCATATACACATATGTATGTGTTTACAAAATGAGCCTTAATGTGGTTAGGATAACCTTTAACGAGAGACGGAGGGAATCTTCCTCAGTCATTTCTATATTCTCCTGCTTCTAATCTGTTGTTGATTTGAGCTAGGTAAACAGTTTTATTCTACATGATTAAATCTTCCAAAGATACTGCAGGGGAAGGAAGAACAAATGACATGCTTTGAAGAGAAATTTCATAATAAATTCAAACCAGCCCAAGTAATTCTACTGAAGAAAACTAGCCAATAGAAAAGCTATAATCAGTATTAAAGCCTGATTAATGAGCAGTAGCACAGGAAAACTTACCCAAGTATACATAAAAATTAGGAAACAAAGTTTTGGAAACACCCAGGACAAGGACAATTCCTGTAGAAAGGATCTTCTTTTTACACAGAAGTAACATAAGCCTATAAATCTGCTTTGCTTTTAGAGATGTTTCCCATATGGATCTGAAGACATGTTAATTTCCATATGTCCTGAGATAATTCCTCATCTTCTGATTCTGTAGCAATCCAGGATATCAGATACAACCCAGCCAAATGTTAGATGGGATGTTTATACATTTCTGTCTTGTGAACCGCTTTGAGGGAACTTTTATCTAACAATTCAAACGTTAAAGGTTTTTTTTATCTAACGAAATATTTCCTTTGCTCCCAAAATATTTCCATTAAATTTAGCATGCCAGCTTCTTTCTGGATTGAAGTCTTATACATTACTTAAGGAAACACTTCAAAGCTCATAAATGAAATATAATAAAATTTGTGCTTTTAAAAGTGTATCAACCTTTGGGATTCTGACAGGAAATTTATTAGCTTAAATAATCTTTGAACATGTTTGTAGATAGCTACATTTTGAATGATGAAATATGAACACCAGCGTTACAGTCTTCAGTCATAAGGAAAATGATCTTCACAAGGTATTAAAAGAAATCAATGTCTGTCAAATTTTAAATGAAACAACTAATTCACTGATCTATAGATCTAATATGAACTGGTAAATTATTTTGAACAAACCTGCAAAAATGTTCATGAAAAAAAGATTAAACATAAGAAGATGTGCAGTTGCAGTTCACAATATGAAAAAGACATTCTCTTTTTTCTAGAAGAGGTTCTTATAAAGGAAGAAGACCTGCTTTGTAATATCTCAGTTAGTGATAGCCTTGGCTGCAGTGATCACAATATTGTGTAGTTTGGGATTCGGCTGAGCATACTGAAGGGTAGTACTAAGACAAAGGTTTTAGATTTTAGAAGAGCGAACTTAAGCTCACTCAGAACTCAGTAAATCAGAAGGGATTCTGTCGCAGGTTTCTGTGCAGGATAAAGGAGCTAGCAAGTGCTGAGAGATTTTCAAGAATGCTCTCCTGGAAGCACAAATATAGTTCATCCCTTTTAAAGGTAAGGGAAGTAGGCAGAGCAAGAGACACCCTTGGCTTAACTGCAAGCTTCTAAGTCTGCTCAAAATCAAGAGAAGTGTTCCAGAGATGGAAAAGTGGATGAATACCTGTTGTGAACTACAAGGGCATTGCCAGGTACAATGAGAAAAGAGTGCAGAGGTGCAGCTAGAAAAGCAAAAGCTCAGTTCAAATTTAAATTGGCCAGAGATGTCAAATACTTCAAGAAGAGGTTCTTCAGGTGTGCAAGCAACAAACAGAAACAGAAGGAAAATATTGGTCTGCTGTTAAGCAGGAGAGGTGAATTAGTCACCAACAATTTTGAAAAGGCAGGGGTTTTCAGCATTTTCTTCACTTCTGTCTTTGCCAGAAGTATTGAGCCACAGGTATTGGGAACAAAAATCCAGGTTGATGCAAACACAGACTCTGTGAAGGAAGAGTTGGTATGTGAACTGTTACAGGAGCTTGACCACTACAGATCGATACTACCTGCTTGGTTGATGTGGGGCAAGTGGTGGACACTGTCTACCAGGATTTCTCCAAGGTCTCTCCCACAGCTTCCTCCTAGAGAAACTGACATGTTACTGTCTACAGAAGTGATCTGTGTGGTGGGTAACGATCCTTGAGGTCCCTTCCAACCTGGTTTTCTATGATTCTGTGCTGATAGCAGATTTGCTTATTTTGTAATGGATCTGAGCTGTTCCTGGAATTCTATTTTAGGAAAAAAATTTATATTTTGATGGACAGTGTCACAGCTGTTAAGATAGAAAAAAAATCTTCCAGACCCAGCTTTGACAGTTTGTCCAATGGGAATAAGAAATATGGGATGGAGGTCAAACAGTCTTAGGATATGTGCCTTCATCATAATGTGAGACCTCTTGATAGTCATATGAGAGAATGAGTTAGCAGGGGATACTGGGGAAAAGGTGACATTTGAACAAACGGAGACGAATGATTGCTTTTTTGATTGATTTGATTTGATTTGATTTTTGATTGATTGATTTTGACTGATTTTGATTTGCTAGTTCCCCATTAGGCAGCAGATTAATTTGAATTTGAACATTCAAAATCAAAGCAAACTCAAAGATAAGATTTAAGGTTAGACAACTATAGTTTTTCAACACTGAAATCTGGAGCAAGATCTCACTTTCAAGAATGAAGAATCATCCTCGTGATAAGACATTCACAATCATAAAGAAATCAACACAAAACCTAAACTGAATAGACACAATTCATATGTTGAAATCAAATGGTGATAAAACTCTCCACTAATCAAGGAATGACCTTCTCACCAATCTGTGCTCTTTCAGAAGGAATCAGAGCATGTCCAAATCTTTCCTGGAACCTTTGCCTGCTTCATATGCTGCTTTGTAATTTCAGAGGAGCCTGACATCTCCATTGCCTTTTTATTTAGCTAGTCATTGAGAAAATGAGAGCAGTAACTCCTAAACCAGTAATTTCATTTTTCAGTCATTGATCTATTTATTATTTTCTGATTGTCTTTTAATAATATTTTTTAATTAATGTTTTTAATAACATGTGTTTTTTAAAAGCCGGATGCTGCGGGTGTATTGGCCCCAGTGCAGATTCCTCTCAAAGCACAGAGAAGCCTCAGGGTGTAAATGGCAAAGACTTCTCCCAAGGCAGTTCTGTTGGTGGCCCTGGAGCTGCCCTTGGGCCTACTGTGTGATTAAGCTGCAGATGGTTGTCTGGGCTCCTTTAGCCTCCCAGTTACAATTTCTGTTAGTATATCCCAGATTCTGAGAAAATTAAATTCTTTGGTGAAGGAAATATGGTTCAATTTGATTTTAAGATATCTATTTTGTTTAAATAAACAAAGTAAAGGCTGCAGTTAAATTCTTCTTAACAGGATTTCAGCAGATGACCTATTGAGGTCAGCGGAGGTACAGCCATATTTAGCACATGGAAGAGATGACATCAACAGGGTAAGATAAGCCATGTTCAAGTTCTGTATGTTTCCTTTTGACTCAGATATGTGCTATGCCCTGTCCAAACTGTGCTGTGCAGAAGAGTTCGGGTACTCGTGGCTCACACATAGTAACTATTGCTACCTCTGCAATTCCAGGGTCCTAGTCTTCATCAGGACTGTGGTAAAGGCTGAAGAAAAGGAGTTCAACTTTATAAAAGTCAGCTGGACTTTTTAAAAACCTCAGGGAGTTTTTCATCATGCTTCAAGTTGCAAAACTAGGGTTGCTGTTACAAAAGAAGCTCAACATATTCACTGTGCCATTGTGCACTCTGCTGATAAATTTGCAGAGAAATGCTATCTGTTTAATCTGGTGGGCATTCAAACCTTGTGTAATACTTGGTAGAAATAATTGGGCTGAATAGAGCTTAATTATTTGTACTGAAGGAAAATAATGCAATTCTCACAGCAGCTATTGTAATTTTGGTAATAAAAGCAGGAGGGTTGTGCACGTCCTCTAGTCTTGGGAGCCATAGACTCAGGTGTGTCAGAGGAAATATCAGTACATAGTTTGGCATATTTTCTTCTCACAGCTACAGTAGCACCTCATTTTCTTTCCATCACCTTTTTCTTTCATCACTGTTTCCTGTAGTGCACCACCTCCACCCGGCTTCTCCAGTGTTAGATGTCAAGTTGTACAGTCACATAGCAGTGACATAAATCCACATCTTTAGGAAAAGTGAGTTTTGCTAATGAATCTTTCTTCCAGGGAATGGGACGCCAGTGTTCCATTCTATACTGGATTCATACCACAGCTAAAGAAATAGGTTGGGGGTGCTTGTTGTGGTTTGCCAGAACAAGCAGGACAAAAGCAGCTTGTTCTTGCTGAAACAGAAAGAAAAATCTCCCTTCTGAGTTAGACAGATTGTATTTGTTTCGCAGGTCTGGGAAGAGTTATTAGTATCAAGAACCTCCAAATAGCTGGGTGTGCTGCTCTGGGAATGTATGTATGAATGACTTAATTTCTTTAACATAGGAAGTTAGTAGGTGCATTATTATCTTCCTGTAAGCAGACAGGGGGCAACTAAATAATTAGCAAAATGCAATCCTCTATTGGAGCAAGACTCAGTTTTTCTTTTCTTATTCACAGTAACTGATAACTCATGAAAATCATCTATTGTCAGACATACCCTGCCCTCTTATGCTGATACAACTTTTCATGATTTCGCATTTGAAAGCATCTCAGAAAAAGTGTATTTCAAGAGAATATATTTGAAGACGATAACCTAAGTTAACTCAAATCTCCAGGATCGGGATGAATTGTAAAAACAAAAAGCATATGGAAGAATTCACAGCAAGAGAACAGTAGGAAAATAGGAAGTGGTGTAGGAAAAGCAGCAGGAGGAAGACTAATACTTGCTGATACTTGCCAGTGGATACAAATGATTGACACACTCTCATCTTGGTCCAAGTTCCCATTGCACTCCTGTGATAACTTCTCACACACTCTGTGTCTTATTCACACATTTTGTAAATAGAAACAGTGTTCAATTCTCTTTTGGGAAAACATTAAAGAAAAAAATCCTGATCCCCAATTTCTTTTTTGAGGTGAATTTGCAAAACAGAATATAGAAAAGTCAGAGTAAGTAGTGTGCTGAGTAACATGGCTAATATCTACCATGTGCTGTTCATTTATTTTTCCTAAAGGAAAAAATGAGCTCTTGGGAGCCTTTGCTCCCTTGTTTAGTTTGCAAAAATTGCAGAAATATTGCATGTCTGCTGTGGTGTCCTGGGTAGCTCTTGCTTACTCTCTGCCTAATTTAGAAACACTATAGGGCTCTCAGCAAGGATTCATCTGGCACCCTCTTCTAGCCTAGTGCCTTTCATTGATGAGTCTTCATGTTGTGGGTTATAGAAACACACATCTTTGTGTTTGTCATTTAGTTAAATCGCTTCTCTTTACTTAGTAAAGGGTTCAGGTGATAAGTAGGAGTTTTCAGTGCTCTTGCATTTTGACATGCCTCCTCACATGGTTTTGGTGAGCAAAAAGATTTTCTCAGCAAAAGAAGCAAGGTTTTGCCTGAAAATCAGTGAGACCTATGTATGACATTCTGTGCAGGAGACCCTTACAGTCACTCAGAGTCAGGCTGCCACAGTCAGATTAGCCCAGAGCAAGACTCTAGCAATCATCTCTATTTGAAAGCTTTTAAAGAAAGTTAACAAACTCTAGGCTGGGTTAGCTTTGCTTAATTTTTTCTGCTGGTTTCATGGGGAAATTAACTTCATTCTCCTTGATCCCACTCCTGGCTCATATGCCCTTTTTACCTGGGAGATCCAGAGATCTCCAAAACTAGGAAGCAGTAATGCAGCAGAGGTGCATGGGTTAGAAAGCACTCTTATCAAGACTGTCTCCGTTGGATAAACTTGCCCAACACCATTATTTCCTCATAAGAATGCATGAAACTCTTTTATTCACCATGTTGAAATTAGCTCTCAAACAAAATTACTCACAGTAAGTAGATTTTTTTTCTTATATACTATTGTACTGCTCAATGCTAAATCTACAGGAAAGAGCACAGGCCACACCTGATCTACTACATCATTACATGAAATGGCTTCCAAAAATCAGTGCTCCCATGAAAAAGATTAACCAGTGTGCCGGTTTTCCAGCTGTTTGCCTCCATGCCTATTTTCTGTGATGTGTTGGTGATTGAAAAGTCAATGGTTGAAGAGCATTGCTACAAAAACTCTATGCCTTTGGAAGCTAGCCCATTGAAAAGGTGTTTCAATTTACCAGAAAAGATTGTGCTTTTTCTTCTGTTCTTTTCAAATACTTTCCTAAATAAGTATCCTGTAAGTAGGCAAGTTACTGTAAGTTGTGGAATAAAAACCCTTCAATGACGCTCTCAGACTCAAAGCCAAAGTCTAAAATAATAGATTATATCTATTTTTATTTCAGAAATGACTAACAACTCAGTTCATGTCTTTCCCAGCTGTGGCTGTGCATCTGAATGGGGAAGAAACAGATGTTCACAAAATGAAAACTTCCTCTGATAGTTCATGAACTCACAAATATGTGTTGTAGGAGAGTAGTCTGTTTCTGTTACAAATGGGAAACACCGCTGTCAATAACAGCTTGAGATCCATGCCAAAAATTGTTCTACTGCAGAATAGTTCTAGGGGCACTTCCCAGGACAGAGGAAAATCCCAAGATACAGGATCATGTATTTTCATTGACATTGAAGCTGGCATAATTTTGGTTTACAAAAATGTATGTGTAAAAGGCAGTTTCTCATACATACATCACTGAAGGATCTGTGAGAGGGTTTTTTAAAAACTCCATTAGATTATGCTGTTATTGTAGCTGTTATTATTAGTATGATTCAGATGCGGAAAAGGAAATTGGAAGCAAAGTAACTTCCCTTTCAAATCTTTACATACATTGCCTCTTGGATAATGTGGTCACTTCTGCATAATACTCAGTGACCTGAAACTTCACAGAAGTGGGCTGTTAACAGTGGCAGTGTTCAAGTGAGATCAGCTCAGACACAAATATATGATTAGTAAGTACTGAATGATTACTATTCCCACAGATATTGCTTACTCTTCTAATCTGAAAGTAAACAAACAAACAAGCAAACAAATAAATAAAAGACATTATCTCTGTTCCAGTAAAGGGTGTTAACAGAGAAACTTTTCCAACTGTAAAATTGTTATGATTCTACCACAGTGATATCAGAGACTTGCTTGGGCAGGAGCTGTGGCTCTGTTCCCAAGATCCTGCACCCTCTTTGAGATATGCTAGTTTCTAGGTCATGCAGCTATTCACCTGCCAGACTCTCCAGACAAGCCCTGTGCTACTTTAGGTTTCATGTCACAGATATCAGACCCTAAACCAGAGTCTCGTACACTCAAGTTGTCCCTTTCCACTTTCTGTGGGTAAAGTCTTGCTTTCACATTTCCTTTAACACATTTACTTTAGTTCCAATTTTGGATCATTTCTTCATTCAGTTCCCCTGTTATTACAGCCCATTTGATTAATTTCCCCTATACGATATTTATAATGCTTTACCTAAATGTTTTCCCACACTAAGAAGGTCTCATTTTATTTCCAGCTTCCAACTTTCCAACTTCCTGTCCTGAAGGCCTTCCTGTGGGTAACAATCATGTGATGCTAGTAACTGCGTGTCAAACAAATCCTTGACTGAAGAGGGACTGAAGAATATAAATACAGTTAAGTTCCCATTGGACCCTTGTCCAATGAGAATGGTGAAAGGTGATTCACATTCTTTCTGTACTTCTCCTGTGAGCTTAGTTTTTCAGGAAAGTTGAGTGAAATCTGTTGTTTTCAGTTTTGGTTTGGTTTGGTTTGGTTTTAATGTAACACTTTTCCCCAGTTTGTTCTAAGTGGTTTGGAATCTCTTCTATTTTGTAGAAATTACAAGTTGCTTCAACCTCAAAACTGTATACGATGGAGGAGGTTCACGTGCATAAAGCACTGAGTCAGGGTCTATCCAGTTCTTTGATCTTCCCTTAACCTGTCTATTGCTCCTTTTCATGGGAAAGGCAGGGCAGAAATAAAGTCCAACCTGCTGGATGTTTTTCAATCAAGCATATGAAGCTTCCTGCTCATTTATGTCTCTTTAATTATTGTTCACAACATCTGCCATCCTCACCAGTTTCAGCATTATCAAACTTATAATGATGTCTCTCTAAAAGGGAATGTTCTTGATACAGTAAAACTGATATTTTTATAACTTTAGATTGTATAGCATGGAAAGGTGTCAACATGTCAATAATATTCTTCAATACTCAGTTCAAGAACCACCTTCTGGGAATATTATTGTGACCTCAGACAACAATAAACTTTGCAGACGTTGCAGTCATCTGCAAAGTCTGGATACATTTTATCCCTCTGAATCAGTTGGATTAAAAGTGGCATTTCACAATAGCATCAACTGGTAAGACAGATCTACATAAAACTAGAATGAACTTAAGAATAAATGGACAAAATAAGAAAATAATTTTCAACCCAAACTAACATCTGCTACTGTTTAACATTATTACAGAAAATGGAGATAGCCATGTTTTAAACTTATGTTTTGCATATGCACAAAGGAGTGTTTTTAGATAAATTTTGATTAGGAAAAGCATGAGTTCTGGTTCCATAATTTCACAGCTGACCAGACTTGTGGTCTATTGTATACTTAATATTGGTCTTCAAAATTTTTCTAATCAGGTAATTGCTAGTTTATCATGTAAACAATGTAGCCTCAAAAAGACTAATTGTAATTGCATCATTATCATCCACGGTGAGCTATAGAAGAGCTATTACAGAATGAATAGTCAGTGTTTCAACCCAAGTATCTATGGACACTTCTTTATTTACTGAGAACAAAAGGGAAAAACCTGGAGTTTTAATGTTTATTTGCTCTCTGGCAGTCTAATTAAATTTAAGTGGGTGTCACTTTAAAAGAACCCCAGGAGACAGGGCACTGGTTTCCCTGCATGGATATCTTTTAATCCCTGTAATTTTTCTGTGGGAACTGAAGAAACAGTCTTGTTTTCCACCCACATGATATTGGTAATTGTCAGACATTTTGCAAATCAAAGCAACAAAAGATAAACCAAAACAATAGTTTAACAAAAACTTAGTAAAACAGGAAGGTAACAAAACCTTCCAGATTATGAGGCATGGATTTTATGCCCACTTATAAAGTCACTTCCTATATAATTTCACAATGAATTCCTCTTCATCTCCTTAAACTGAAAATCCAAAGGTTGGAACTTTATTATAGAGGAGAATAACCTTGGGAAGTTTCTGGTTGAAGGGGGTAATACTGATTGAATACAGTTATTTGGGTTTACATTATTTGTACACTGCAAACATGGTTTCTAGTATAGAAAAGTTCTATGGAGTCTGAAAACATGATGCCAGAAGGTAGAAAAATAGCAAGCTGGAAAATAATAAAAGTAACAGAAACAAGAATAATCTTAGGAGCTCTCTTGCAACATTAATCAAAGCAGGCAGGAAAATCTAGTAGCTATGATTCAGGAAAAACAGAGCTTGACAAATTCAATTCTGTAATTCAATTCAATTTCTGAAATTCTGTTCTGTATTAGGAAACAGGTAGATACAGGGTTTCTATAGCTAAGGAAATTTTAGACACAAACCTTTTGAAACCACCTAGTCTAAATAACCTCTGGGAAAGAGGTTTTCTAAGTAGGCTTTTAGCTGCCAGCATCTCTGACATGGTTGGTGGATAGGAGGTGCATTGTTCATTCTGGCTCTGGAGGACTCAGAAGTGCAGCCTGTAAGTGTGGGGTACCTCTGATACCTAGTGGCCACTGAGGGAGGTCCCACTCCTCTTCTTACCTTGCTGCTCTACTTCTCTGCCTCTGCTCCTGTCTCTCAGCTCTGAACAACCCCTTACACTCCCAACATCCTTCTATAAGCCACTTCCAATAGTACAGCAGAAAACTGTCCACTTTGTCTTTTTGCAAGTTTGGTTTTGTGCTAGATTAGTGAGCTACAGCATCTCAAGCAGTTCAGATGAATATCATAGTTGGCACCATGAAAATAATGAATGTAAACAGATGGGATTTTGCAAGAAATGGTTTTGGAAAAGGGAGGCTAAGACTACCATCATTCAGCAGTGTCAGCCGGTTGGAATCCAGTGACCCTCCCTCTCCTCTGTCTCATGCAGCTTCATCTTTGTTGAGAAGCACCTCAAGCATATGCTGACTACAAAAGAAACACTGATGCAGGGAATGGATTGCAGTACGTGTCTTGCAGACACTGATTTCCAAAAATTGCTCAGCCAGCATCACTAAAGGAATAAGCTGAACAATCAAGATGAAGCTCCAAAGAAAAGGATACCAGACACAGTGCGTGTATGGGTCATAGAGTGTGCCCTTCAGGCCTTGCTTTCACTGCAATGGAGTCAGACAGTGTAGCAAGGAAGAGAGAGGACTTGGGTGAATAAAACAGTTTGCAGACCTCTATTTGGTTTCCCATTTTTTTCTTTTTTCTCATTATATTTAACCAAGGCTTATTGTTTAAATCCACTTAAACAGAGATTTAGTAATCCTGATTAAACTCAGTGTTAGCAAACATGTGAGTCATTCACGCTGTCTACTGCAAAAGGATGTTCAGTTCTTCATTTTCTCTCCTGCCATCTCTGATCTGATAGCTAAACTTTGCAGATGGCTTTTTCTCATCATTTACACAGGGAATCTTTACAGTAACCCGTTAATTTCATACCAGCTTTAAGACTGAAATGTTGAAATCACATAGCCAGGAGCAGGAAAGAGTATTAACAATACTCATAGGCAGAAGCTCAAAGCAAAAAAGGAGCCCCCTTCAGCCTCCTAGAAATTTCTGTAGTTTCCCATTACTTCAAGAGCTTTATTTCACTCCCTGAAAAATTTTATAATATGGTTTGCACAAACACATAAATGTAACAAGCTTCAGTCAGACATTTGGCATACTGTTCCTATTGACAGCAATTTGTTTAGTTTTGTCTAATAAAACCATCTAATGTGTGACTTATTGATACAGTGTAGTATTAACTTTTCAGTTGGGGTTTAAACAGGAGGTTTTTTATATGGTTTACAAGGATTTACAGCCATTCCTGCAGTACTGAGTATTCACATCAACGAACTGGAAAGTACACATAAAATCATAGCGAATATAATCTACGGATGACCCAAAGATGGGGAGAATGTTGAATCTTACAGACGACAGCTGAGCTAGTTGAAGAAAAGTGTATTCAGATACATCTTAATACAAAATATGTTTAGGGACAAGGAATGTGAACCACATGACCAGCGAAAACACTGTATCTTTGAAAGCAGTGACTTTCCAGAAGAAATAGGGTCAAAGTGAATAACTACACAAATCCTTCTGTTCTGACTAAACAAACTCTTACGCTGTCACTGGATACATACATGTAGGACAAAAATGAGAGAGAAACAATTATAACTCTGAATGTCTCATTGACAAGTGTGACACAGAAACAATTCATTTCATTCCAGTATCCACTTTTTATAGGGGTATTGAAAGTGCAAAAAAATCCACACAAATGAATGCAAGAAAAAAAAGGTTTTGAATAAGAGAGGCAAAGAATTCAGTCTGTTCACTGAAAAGAGGCAATCTGACTACTGTGTACAAATAGCTGTCATATAAAAAGAAGAAATACATATTGAAGATTCTTTAACCTTCTGGAAAAACCACAACAAGAACTAGTGCCTGGAAGTGGAAGCCAGACAAATTTAAATGAGGCGTACTAGATGAACTTTAGATGAACATTAGATCTTATTAGATGAACCTCTAGAATGAATTCCTTTTGGAGGTTATGTACTTAGAGCTACACATTTCCTTCAAATAAGGAATTTATGATCTTCAGTAAAATAGGCTTTAATTAAATCCAAGTCACATATTAGTAATTCCCAAAAAAATCAAGCAGGTGTTTAGAAGGTCATGAGACAGCAATATGTGATGGCTCTTTTCTGCTTTTTTTTTTTTTTTCCTAATGGTTCTGTACTGCTTCATTTTAAAGTATTTTCCCCAGAGTGTCTGAACTGACCTGGCCAAATATCTTTGAAAGTGCTGGAGTAGTATGCAGAAATCTGAATATATAAAAAGTGTGTAAGTGCAGAAAAAAGTCTTGTATGTCTCAGGATTCAGACTTCATTACAAGACCTTTACAGAAGGAATGATACAGGAAGTGTGACTTTGTAGTTATTAATTCTGCATTTTTCACACATACAGAAACACCTCTGGAAAGTAAGGACCTCTCACTGATTCATTCTAGTCTCCTCCTCAAGTTGCAGCCCTTATTTGCATTTGTTTATTATTTCTGAAAGGAAAACATTTGGATTTGTGAATTTAATAAAGTATTTATTGCATTCAAAATTTCAGGTCCTCTAATACTTGTTCTTGCAGAGTGGTATGATTTATGTGTGCTCTTCCTTGTTAGGAATAGCAGAAGTGGGTCACGGGCACTGCTGCAGCCCCTCCCCAGCACCAAAATAATTGGTTGCTTCCTTCCCTCCAGGTAGCACTGCCTACTTGGGCTCCCGGTGGCAACCTGCTCCCACTTCGAAATATCCACAAGCATTCACAGTCTCCCCTTTCGCATGAGTTTTGAATTCCTGATCAGCCAGCCACTGTTCTTTCCTAATCCATCCTATCTGCTTTTGATACAGGTTGACTCACACTCTCCTGTCTTGACCATCTGCTTCAATATTTCTTTCTTCTGTTTCATAAATATTAAAGAGAAAAAAATAAAAAAAATAACTCTAAATGCAAAAAGAGAGCTTGCTTTAAGATTATGACATGTTTACTTAAAGTAGAAATTTAAGGCCATTCTGAGTTACTAACCAAACTTCTTCAGGACAGTGCTTTAACATAACTGGCTATGAACAATATGAACTGACATGTTAGTTTATATTAGCAATTGATTGAAATACATTTTAAGATGCAGTTTACTGCCTTGTTATACTATATTGTCTTGGTAAGAATAGACTTTCTGTTCCCTAGATGTACATTAACGCTAACATCGTTAGCAGCATACTTGTGTTATAAACACGTCTCAAGAGGGATGTTTCAGTTTGGGGTCATTGATTTTCTCAGGGCCAGGATCTCACTCAATGTTAATGAGAGCTTCACATCTGGCATTGCTATTTAACATGGTTGCTAATGTGGAGGTATCCCTGTCCCCTCATTTCTCGACAGGCAGGCTGGGAAGTGCTCTGGTGACAGCAGCCAGGAATCTCATGGGGAGTTTCCAAGGCAGTACTAAACATTGCTAGACCGAAGACCTCTGTGGCCTCAGAATTGTGATACATGTGCAGTTTGTGAGCCAAGAACTGAATTTCAGGGGTTGCCATTCCTTGTCACTTCACAATTAGAACAGCAAGGTAACAAAAAAACCAGCTAGTTAATAAATATAGGTGATAGTGTCATTCATAAGCCAAATGCACACTCATGTGAGAATAGACATAAGGCTCTCAGGGAACTTTAATTTAAATCTATTACTTCCAAACTTCCTTGTAAAATTACACTGTTGCTGACAGTTAGAAACAGAAGAGCTTTTGCTTCATTTTTATTTATTTTTTATGTGTGAGCGCTCTTTTTTTCTTTTTATTCTCTGAGATATTTTTCACACTGTTTTTATCACTATTAGTGAAATTCTGTATTGATTGGGAATTTCCCTTTCATTTCAGTGGATCAGACCTCTATTTCATATTGTGCAAAGAAATACAGGTGTAAAGGATTATTTTGCAAGAGAACCTCAGTACATGCAGACCAGCATAACAAATTCCTTTTTACTGAATACCTAAATTTAGCACACCCAAGACAATCAGAAATGTTCATCTAGATATGCTGCCAGGAAAACAGTGATGGACAATAAGGTAATCCTGGCTCTCAGTGAATCAAATGACCTCTCTTAGCAGAATCTGTCTCCGTCCCTTTCCTTTGAGGTAAATATTTCGGACTGTTCTTTACCCAAAAGAATGACAGAGTTCTCAGCATTGTTCTCAGGCTGAGTCAAAAACACAGCACTGCACCAGCTACTAAGAGGGAGAAAAATGACTGCTACTGCTGAACCCAGGACATTGGGTGAGGTCTGATCACCATGTGCATGACTCCAATGGATGGATAGGTTTTCTCTCTGGTCATGTTTTCATATATTGATATATAATTCTATGCAATGTGTATGCAAACATACAGGCACTGACTTATAAAAATAACAGGTGATCAGCCTCACGTTTGTGCCAGAAATTCCTGCTACAAAATCTCAGCCTCAATCATTAGCTTTCTTTTGGGAGCTGCTCTGTTTGTTGAGAGATGTCCGTGATTGTTGGGCTTTGTTGTTGTTGTTGTCGTCTGTAACCATGTAAGTTTACCATTACACGCAAAATAAAATAGTCAGAGTTCTGTGTGCAGGTGTCCAGCTTTATAAGTTTCACACTTCATTCACATGCAGTCCTCTTCCTACAAATGACATTCATTTTATTTATCCTACACACCCTCTAAAGCAAAGATTTGTTCTCTTCATAAGCACTGGGGACATTGTCACCAGGGGATTCCTAATCATGTAGGAGAATAACATATTCTAATTATAAAAAAGGAAAATATTTGAGGATGGTCGTATTACAAATTTCCAGGAGGCCCTACAAGTATTTCTGCTCAGGATGGGAAAAGATTAAAATGCCATTTGCATGACTGATGTTAAACCTTCTCTCTTACAGTCTTGTAAATGGATTCCTGCCTCACAGGCACTTTATGTTATGAAAACATTTTACATTCAACTGGAATAATTGCACATTTAACTTCGAAGTTACAACCTGCCTCGGGTATTAATTTGTCAGGTCCACAGTGGAACTGTAGAAATGTCAAAAGAATTGGCTCAGGATAGAGCTGCCATGCACTGCAAACTGCTCCATCCTGTCTGCAGTCTCTACGGCAGATACTGAATCAAAATTTCTCATTGACCAGGTAAACTTCAACTTGACAATCACTGAAGAATGTTTAGTCTGCTTGAGCAAGACTTCGGGGTAGTATTGTAAAACAAGGAGCTATTATATTGTACCACTGCCAGCTTGCTCTATTGCTTTTAAATTGGTTTGGTATACACAAATAGCTATGGAGGTATGGTATGGTCCTCATACAGATAGTTATTTAATCTCTTTTAAATTAAAAGGAGGCTGTGAAGTTGGTTTATTTTTGAATCACTGCGGTAACAAATGCTTGCGAAGAGATAACGGCTCTGATAATACAAGCATGAGTAATGCCCAAGTGATTTTGTTCACTGACTGTACAACATTCCTGCAGGTTACAGAACCATTTGGCATTAAGATTGTCATTGCTTTATAGGGTCTGCTGAGAAATGCAATAAAACATCTTAAAATTTATACCAGCTTCAGACATTTGTGATTCAAAATCAGTGAGAAACATTTCACTAGTTTCTGGGTTTGTTGTTTTGTTTTTTTTCTTTTAATGCCAGTGATCAGAATCAGACAATGATGTTGCGGGGCAGGTTAAACACAGCACACAGAGATAAACCTAACCAAGTTACATGGCACCTGGAGACAGCCTGCTTGCAGTTGCTGAAGAATTCACCTTTCATGAGGTTAAAGTAGCTATTTTTTTTATCTGGCAGGAACTATTTCACAAAGACAAAGCCTGTAAAATAAAACTCATCAACTCAAGTAATGCATTAGTTTATACATGAATGAGTCTTTTGATCACAACAGAAACTTGACTCTGCATTATATACTTTGCTACTGAAATAATTTTCCTGAATAAAATACATGAAGAGAATTGATATGAAAATCAGTTGCAAAGTAATGGTTTATTATCAATATTTACTGACAAGCTTTCTTGGAATTAGGTAACTTATCACCGAAAATATGTCTTTCCCTTAAAAGCAATGATGACATGGGAGCTGCAGCTAACTTTAAATTATATGAAATCTCTTAAGGCTGTTATTCTGTTTATTATGTTTATTTGTAACACCATTACTTCAAAATTATTTCATTTGTTCAATCTTTGAATTTTCCAATTAACATAAACAATAAAATGAACCCTTTTATAACTTTGTCAACCTAGATTCAAAGGCAAAAATATGGATTTATAATTAAAATATGGTATTTCTGACTATTTCTATAGACTTTCTCTGTAATAACTTGTAATTATGCTTGAGATAGCTCTGAAATATTTGTGGGCTAAATATTTCAGAAAACATACATTAAGCAGGAAACTGGTATTATCACCATTATTGGACTAAAATATTCTTCTTAAATCTTTCCAATAAATCAGTCAATGAGGCGGTTATTTCATTTTTATGATCTAATGTCTTCTGCTACTTTTAATTAAAAATATATCTAATCATGTAAACATTATTATAAGCAAAACATTCTCTACTTATGAGTTTTTAAGTGTCAGCAAACACATCTGGAACTTTGCTAAATAGATAATAGAGGTGTCCAATTTTGCCAGCAACAAAAATATAGACAGCAAATTTCAGGAGAAGGATGGGGTCTGTGTTTATCTGAAGCAGTCTGCAGAGGAGATAGATCACATAATGAAGGTTTCATTTCACTGCCACTGGTAGACCATTAATTTAACATGGTAAGTGCCTTCAGAGAAGACATGCTAAAATTTCAAGTGACTTCATCCCTATGTTGTTAGCACTTTCTATTGAAAAAGTGCATAATAAGAACTGGAATATGTGATAATATGTGATGACTACATTTGCTAAGAATTGAGCAGCTATCATTCAGTCCACCAAGGGCCACAGAGGACAGTGCTGACTTCTGACAAGGTTGACTAACTGCTGTAGCTTCTGTTCAGGGAGGTGGATGTACTGAAATGTGTTAATCTGGGAGTATGTTCCAGCAGGACATTAAAAATTCAGATGAAGAGAAATAAATGGGTTTTGCCACAACTGGTGTGCATCAGAGCCTCAGCTCCCTGCTGTTTCTTGGAGCCATGGCAGCAGCTGGGTAAGTGCTGGGGTTGGTTCAAGGTGAGGCTATGAAGCAAGATTGCTATGAAGCAAGCAATTCACTGTGGTACTGAGACACCTCAGCTAGCAGGAAGACTGCGCAGTAGAGGTGAATGAAATGGTGACTTGGTGAAGCCAACAGTCAGTACTGCCACTAATTTCCATAGGGCTGCATTTCTTTTTCAGTATTGTAGTCTCTGAGGTATTGCAAAAGTTGTGTTTGCTGCTGAAAGGTAAACTGGATATTGTTGGGTGCTGCCATTAACCTGTCTGCTGGTCCCACTGGGGTCAGTGGGGACCTTGGGACCTTGTCAAGGTTTCTTTTTCTTTGCTGTAGGGATGAACACTGTGAAGCTGACAGAAGAGGCTGCCTTTTGTTAAGAAGCAGCAGCACAGTTACATCAAAACAATCTTTCATCTGGTTGTGCTTTGCCTGGAAGGCCTGCCTCACCATGAACAGAGGCATGGATCAATCCCACTCAGCATCTGGCTTTCACAGGAAGTGTTTAAATTAGGATTTGAGTTGCCCTAAGCTTTCTGTATAGCTAATGGATGACAGAGGCATGTCCAGAGTGTGATTTAGCTAATCCACCAAACTAGGTAATCCAAATCCAAGCAACTTTCATGTTCAGCAAAGTTGGATTCATGTAGCTCATGAAGAAGCCAGGATTTAAAAAACAGATATGTAAATTCAGGTTCCTAAATATCTTTTAAAGTTTTTCTGATATTCTTTTTACAAAAAGTCTCATTGGAGTCAGTGTTTTATATGTGATGGCTGTTATCAGCTTTGACACAACTGAAAATTTGCCATAAGAGAGGTCAGTCAAGGTCTATTAATAATTTGAGAAATATTTTGAATGGATTATTCAACAGATGATTATTCATTCCATTATTATATTCCCTGTCAGTCATCCTTTCACTCTCCTGCATAGAAAACTTTATGTTGTTAGTTGTTATGTAAAATTGCTGGATTCTTCACCCACAAATTAGAGGGGAGTAGTAAGAATAATGCTGGGATACGCCTAGTAGAAATAATAGAATTTTCAGTTAGAAATTATTTAGACTGCATCATGATTGACTGCACAATAGGGGCACTGTGGAAATGATGTTGAACATTTAACTAGATTATTAACTGCTAAAAAATTTCAGTTTTGGATTGTAAAACTCAGTGTTTGAGAGTGTCTTCTAAAATACCATTTGATAACCTGCAATTTTGTTCCTAAGTCAATACTGTATCAGCACTGTTTTCTAGTGAAAAAGAAGAGCTTTGTTCAAAGTGCTGATAGGCAGCAAGGTACCATGAATGCTGTCAGGCTTAAAGTATGCAACTTTATCAAACAAAAAGTAAAACCATGTTACTGCTCTGCACAAGAATGCCACAATGGGAACCTCTGTTTAGAGAAAGGCATCTCGAGGGCACCAAAAGTGCTTTATTCACTGGCATCAAAGAGAAGCTGCATTTAATTTAGAGGCTTGTTTGGTTTTCTAGAACAGCTGCTAATCTTTTTCTTTGGGACTATTTCCTGATACACTGCAGAGTGCTTTCTGCCTACTCTAACATACTAGTTACGTTTATGTTCACTGTGAGGACTGTAGGGAAAGGATTAGAAGTCTTGGGTTTTGCAGGCAAACAATGAAATGAATTCTTGGGTACATATACCTGGGTGGACATTGACATGCACGTTTAATGTAAAATTTCATCTTCTCTGCGGTTTCTGAGGAGTGCTCTTTTGATTATGTGATTACAGTTTTGGTCCTTGTTCCTCTCTGTAAAGAAGAGCCATGAAGGTGTTCTAGCTAAATAATCCCTATCGTGCCATGAAGAGATTCAAAAGCTCTGCATCCACATGGTGTTGCTCTGTGATTTAGACGACTTGGGTTTGTGGTTGCATGCTTGAGCTGCAGATCTCACTGCTGGCATTTTCTTTGGCTTTCAGGTCTCTGTAGTTCAAATGCACTGGCTTCAAAATTAGTGTGTGTTGTCCTAGACACCCTGCGTCCCTGTAAGGGGGCATCACATAAACAATGCAAATATTTTACAGTTTATTTATTTTCTGGGCCCAGTCCTTCTTTTGATAAGCCAAAATGCAGCCTTATATCTAGTGTGGTTAGTTTTCAATGAAAGCGTACAGAAATTATGGACCCGCTGTTTGATGAAATGAAGCTTCAGTTCAGCAAGGAGTTAAAGAAGGCTATGAACAAAACTCTGAAATTATCCTGTAGACTGACAGGTATGTACATAATAAAACTCTTCTACTAGAGAATCATAAACTTAAAATCTATGGACAAAGCCTCACATTGTTCCTTGCAGATAGGGGTTACTGAAGGAACAAAGGACTTGAGCAACCAAAAATCTCATGAAGTTCCTCCCATTGTTTTCCTACTGAAAAATTAAAGGATGATGCCAAATCTAACATGCTTCAACAACAACAGATAGACAGCAGAAACACAGCGCTGGATTCCTTATTATATAACGAATACCACAATATTCATAAGTTTATACTTGTGTAATTATGTTCACAGCTATTGACTACTACGTAATTATATATTCAACTATTTTTAGCTGCTGGCTTCATGAAGATAAAATAGAACTGCATGTACTGATAAGTAGCCGTTATGATGAGCAGAAAGAGAACATCATAGTTTCTATTTTTGTGTCATGCTACAAGTGCTCTCCTCAAAGTTAGCTTCTAAACATCTGAGTATATATTCTTAATTGGTAATTGTGCCTTCAAGTGCTTTCAGCTGATAATATATGGATTTTCTAGGATCTTTTAGCTGAGTAAATTGCCATATTTAGCAGTACTATCCTCTCAGATCCTTTTTCAAGCCATGGGAATTATTTCTTGCTGTGTTAAGGCAGCAGGACTTTCTCTCTTAATTCTTATCATTCCATTAAGTAAACTGGCTGAGCAAACAGCTATGATTATAACAGTGTAGATTTTCCTCTGCTCCATTAGAGTGAAAATAAGGTTGATAATTGACCAATATCTTATAGCATTTATCTATTGTCTCAATTTAATGAAATCCCCATTCATGTCTTCTGTTTGTTGCCTGTAAATACAAAAAAAGTGATTAAGTCCATACCAGTAAGAAATTCTGGTTAAACAGGAATGTACTACATGGGCTGAGACTTTCTAGTCAGCACAGAACAGTCCTCCACAGGGTAGTCTGATTCTTACTCTCTGTGTTTCAGTTTGTCGGACACATCTTTACCCTGTTCGATTTCTTTTATATATTCTTGCACTGCCAATCCCTCCATGAGTTTAAGACACGGTTTTCCAAGGAGTCAGATAAATGCATGTACCCAAATCCAATTGATTTTGCACTATATGAGTAAGGTTTTTCAAGCACTGGAATTTTCCTTGATTCTCCTTAACTTATCAAGAAATGCTGACTTCTTGGAATACGAGTTAGCTAGAATAAATCTGGGGTTTTTCACCTCAGTATTCAGACACTCCAGAAAAAGAGGGTCAAATCCAACTTACTTTGAATATAGTGGAATAGACATCATGGTCTTCCACTGCAGAGTCACTGCAGTGCAGAATAAAATTCCTTGTCAGCATTCTTCATCTAAGAGTAAGCTCTGTAAGAGATCCTGCTACCACAGGGGCTGTTTCCCTATATAAATTCAGCTGCTAGGAAGGATTAACATTTTTAATGGCAGCATTTCATAATCTTTTCAATAGAAGGCCCAGGATATCAATCCCTTTCCAGAAGAGCTGTCAAGGCAAGCTTTTGCAATGATCATCTTTCAAAGTCTCTTCTTCATTCAGATAGCTGTAAAAAGAAAGTTGCTCTCCTTTGACTCAGATTTCCCTTTGCTATGGGCTTTTTAGAAACTCAAAGACAATCAACATGGTGGAAAAGGCATGCATTTTAGGGGACAGAGAAAGTTAAAACAAAAAGCAAGCCCCTCGCATCATTTAAATCTTCATCAACTTTATTAAAGGCTTTGGGTTTAAATGCCTGAAGAATTACGTTTTGGTTTTTTATCTAAACGGAACAAAAAAGCAGAACTATAAGAATTCAACATTAAGAAATTGACAGCGTTTCAAAATAAGGGTAAAAAAGGGAGCTAATTTCAGAACAAAGCACAGGCAAAGCCCAGAAATGGAAGGGGCATTACTTTCACATTGCATACACAGAGGACATGGAAAATTTTTTTTCAGAGTCCAAGTTAATGGTCACTTCCCAACAGTATCCAACACTTCAGTTTTTATATCACAGCTTTCCTCATTCTGAGAACAGATTGAGTTCACCTAGCTGCTGTGATTAAGAAAGCAATAGAGGCTGGAAATATGGTTTATGTTTTCACCTCCCATGACTTGTTTGGGCTTGTGTCATTCCTGGTGTAACTATGTTTTGATCAGGGGACATTTTCCTGTTAAGTCCAGCAGAAAGGAGCCACAGAGACTCTATGAGTTGAAAACCTGACTCTTGATGAAAAATTTCTATTAGTTTTCCATAAAGCAATTTTAAAATAACGAGTTTATATTCAACGAATAAGAAAAAATAACTCAGAGAAAAAGTACGTGTTATGGTAATCACGAGAACAATTTTTCTTTTATACATCTTGGCTCTGATCTTTGCTCAGTGATCAAGGTAGATTGCCTAGATAGGACTGAGTGTGTCAAGATGTAAAGTCCTTTTTCATCTCCTGATCATGTGCTATTCTTGCATACTTTTTTTTAACTTTTCTTTCTTTTTTTTCTCAGTGCTTCAGTTTACCCACTATTTATAGTTCCCACATTCAGATATGGGAAGAAACTGAAGCCACATCCTTTTGCTACTCTGCAAGGACTTCAAGGTCTTTCTCAAAACAGAGAATAGCTTGTATTTTTCTCAGTTAACATTCTCCTTTTTTAACATGGGACTTCCTGTTACAAAAGAATGACTTGTTTAAGAAAACACCAAAGTAAATGTTCCTTAAGAGTGTAGTTTGTAGTACTAAATTGATTTTGCTGTGGTTTGCCATCCTTTGGGAGATTATCGACTAATCATTAAGAAATAAAAATTAGCAATAGCTATCTGCATAAAAAAAAGTGAGTTGCATATGGAAATAAAGATAATTTTTACATTCCTCTCCACTCTCCAGCCTTAACATGCAATCCTAACACAAGAAATAGCTAAGAATTGTGTTTCATTTGCAACCTCTTTACTTTTGTCCTCTCTGCAGTGCATGTAGCTGCACACACTGCTATAATAATTCATGTGTGATACCAGTTGATGCTGTAAATAGCTTGAATAGAGGCAACATGTAAACCTGGTGTCCCAAGGAAAACTTCAATGCAGAAATAGGGCAATCTGGCCCAGACACTGGTGATGCCTCTGGCCTTTTAAAGTGCTTTTTTCTCTGGTTGTTTGGGGTTGGGTTTTTTTTTTTACTTCCCCTTCTCCCCACCAAAAAGTGCTGCGGAATCTTTTTGACACTAAATGTTGAGAATTTAGTATTTTCCTTACAATGACTGAAGGCAGCCTAACAGTTTGGTTGAGAGCTATGCAAAACAAAACCTCAGTGCTTACGTTTGCTGGATGCAGTATTATTTGCCTTTCAGCATTGTAGGATGTGAATGAGATTGGAGAAGGTATGGTCTGAGAAGGGTGACAGCAGCAGCAGAGTCCCTGCCAAACAGCATAATATTGCAGCAATGTCTGCCCTCAAGGTGCAAATCGAAAAGCTGCAAGTGATTTCACCTGGTTCACCTGTACATTGGTTGTGGTTGGAAAATCAAGCTCCAAACTTCTGACACAATCATGTACATGGTGTAAAACACAGGAATATCGTATCAAGATGTTTGATAAAGTCAAAGGTTCTCGTAGTGTGGATTGTGATTCCCAGGGTGATGGGTAAAGGCTTTGTAGAGGGTCCCACAGTATTTTATGATAGCAACAGACCAGTTTTCCCAAAGTAGAAGAATGAAAACAGGTGAAACTAGTGCTTGCAAGTGACTCCAGTACCCCAGGACAAACCACTGCTGCAACTGAAGGCTGAGCAGTTCCTGCAGACAACTACAAGGCTACAGGGGATTGAAAGAAAACACGGAAAACCAGGCATAGGTTTTCTGCCGTTCTCCCAGAGGAGCTCAGCTGATGCAGAGATACCATGTTTGGGTCACCACCACTTTTTAAAATTTGAAAACTCCTCATCTAGTGAAATATTGTCTGACTGCCCCAGAAATGTTGTTCAGTGCTTTTCTATGTGTAATCTGGTTGACATTTCCATTTGGGAATATTTGCATTAGTCAAGGAATCTGAGATCAATCAATGTTTTTTAACAGAAGTACGCAGCAGAGATTTGTGAACTGTTGCATGAGAGCCAAAGCCAGAAAAAGCTTCTTGTAAATGTTCTGTTGAAAGAATAATATTTAAAACTTTAAAAATCCATTTGTTTTAAACGTAAAAATTTTACACAGCTTGTAGGAAATCAGTTTCTGGGGACATTAAATGTCTGTTTCTATAGTATTTTTATCTCATTTCTCCCTTTTCCCAAGCAACCAATAAAACACAGGAATGCCTATAAAAATAGCTGTTAGAACTAGAATGACTTATTTACTTATACAAGATGTTTCATCCAAGGATCTTTTCTTTCTGTTACACATGTTGTGCAGCATGCACTATCGTGTCTTCTTCCCCTCAGTGGAAGGAAGATGTCTGATCTAATTCAGAAAGATCATCAGTTAACTATTTTTAAGGGTGGCATTGTTTGCACATGGACAGCATTGAAACCATATGGTCTTTCCTTTTTCTTGTCTTGTGCTTTCATCTAACAGATATTTACGTTTGAAAGTACTGGAAAGCATTTAGCTTTAGAATCTATCTGTACCTTCTGGCACTCTGCTTAATTTCCAAGTTTTTACATCAATGAAAGCAGTACTTCAGCATGGAAAAATTTTTTCCCTTTCTCATATCTACCTTCCAAGTGTGACGCAACAAAGCAAGATGAGGACTTGCTGAAAAGGGGCAGTTTTGTCTCAAAGCTTTTAAAGTTTTAAGCCCTTTTGTGTAAACCAATATATGGAAACAAACTTTCAAAAGCATGCATGATTTATGTAGAAATTATGCAGCAAAAAAACAGCTAAAATTTTATGTTGGATGTTAAAAGACCTAAAAATTAAACTTATACAAAATCATCCTGCACTTGAAATAATTGAAAATATCTTTTATGAATAAGCATGTGCTGGAGTCTATCTGATTCAGCAGGGTCCTTTAGTATGTGCCTGTGCCTAAGTACAGTTCATCTGAAGAATGAGAGCGTTACACTGGTTTACTTGCAAATCTGATGCATAATCAGTGTTTTCCCAGGCTGGAACATGGCTGATGGCACACCCTGTCTTCTCTGAGCCAGAAGGTCCTTGTGTGATATGTCCCAGAGGACATGATGATTTGCATTTCAGGTCATGTGTGGATGAAGGAGATCCCTGTGCCCTAAGCAGAAGCTAATCTCAGCACCGCTCGCCTGTCTGCAGCATTCAGGTAAGGCAAAGTTCAAGCTCTGGGCAGTGAATGAGCACATTTAGGGAACCATGAGTTGAACCATGATCCTCTTTGTGCAGATGAATGCTTAGCTGTGTGTTCTTCCATCTGCCTCTGATAAAGATGGTCATGCATCCTTAGGGAGCTAAGAAGGGGAATCATGCAAGAACAAGTTAGTCTGCGCCTTCTTATTTTGTTCATTACATTTGCCTTGTTGAAATTTACACAATAATCCTCATTTGTGTCCTGCAGCGTCAAGCTCCTTCTCTACCAGCTATTTCCTTGTCTTTAGAAACCTGTATTTTTCTGAGTTTCTGCACACGGGTCACATACACTTTGTGAATGTTGATGGCTAAAATTTTGGTCCTAAATTAGTATGCAGTGGTGCTTCCCAGATCTGAAGAGGCAGTGGGCCACCCAGCAGCAAGGGTAAGAGTTTGCAGAGGAAGTGAGACACATCAGACAAACAAACCAAGACCTGGCAAGGCGTTTATTTAGTGGCTCAGCTGACAGCTGCATAGCAAGGAGTGACTCTAACTGGGAAGCCACATGGAAGGAAGAGTATGTGTGGAGAGGGTTATTCATGATTATTTCCAGCTTCAGAGGGGTTCAGAAAGTTACATTTGTGCATCTTCTGCCTGCACAGCTCTGATTTGTGACCTTTTAGGATGTTTACCCACTCTCAGTTATGTGTTTTGTTTTGATTTACCCTTTAAATTGTAGTTGGTTTTCCACACACCAGGCAAAGCTAGTTTCATTCCTATAACAAACAGCAGCAGAAGCAACTTTCATCCAGAGAAAGCTGAGTCAGATGCAGCGTCCTTGCTACTGCCACCACCATGCCAAGTAGCCAGCGTGTACAGTTGCACTCAATGATCTTAAGGGTCTTTTCCAACCTAAATGATTGTACGATGAGCTCTGCCAAATCTCAGGGGATTTTGAGCTGCTCCCAGTGCTGGTGGCATGAAACAAGATCATGCACTGAGCTGCCGTTTCTTTGTGAAGACACTCCTGCTTTAGCCTATCTGGTATTTGCAAAGGCAAAATGAGGGTATCTAAATAAAATGAAGAGCTTAAAAGGTAACTAATAAATTTGGAAGCATTACATGTTGATCCCCAGAGAAAGAGATAAATGTCAAAGAATCAAGCCCTAGAGAAACAATTTTTTTCAAAGACCTAGCTTTAAAGGAACTATACTAAACATACTGATGATAGAATACAAAAATACATTAAAATAGCATACTGTTAACCTATAAGATATGCATAGATACATATAATGTTAAGAAAGAAGGAAAGTGGCCAGCCTGTTGGAAGTATATCTTAGCTGCATCTCAGGAGTTAAACTGCAAAGGGCAAGAGCATCTTTACATCTGCAAGCAGAAAGCTCGGCAAGGCATGAGGTCAGTGTCAGAGACCCTAGTAGCCACCTGTCTTTACAGAGATTAGATCTGAGATACAGCCTACTTTTTTTTAACTCTGAGGTTACCTGAATCACAGGTGTCTTGTTCCTTGTGATTAATTTTAACTATCTGTTGTTAAAAATTAACTGTGCTATGCCCATTCCTTTGATTCCTTTTTCTTCAAAATCTCCCTTTAGAATGACTGAGGATAAAACCTCTCACATCCTCATAGAAAGGTCTAGAAAGTGCTACTACACCCCCTTCATTGTCTTTATATATAGTACCTACTTGCTGGTAGGGTTAGACGCAATGTTGTATTTGCATAGCACCTTGCACCCAGGGATCTTGGCTTAGCTCTTGCTTTCTCACAAGAAAAGAAACAGTAACTGTTACTTCCTCCACCTCTGGTCTGGCTCTAAGGCAGGAGCTCTGCACCCATCAGCTATGTGGTTGTCAAGTTAAGCAACTTGTAGAGCTCCCTGGGGGGAACTCTCCCACCCAGCTGCATCTCCCCTCCACAGCTCTGTCCCTTCCTCAGGGCCAACAATCTCTCAGATGCCATGGGAACAAATTCAATGGGAAACAGGAAAAGACAGAGTATGTTGCAGGCAGAGCAGGTATGGGGTCTGATTCATCAAGGGCGTGAGCAATGGCTGGGGTTTGTGAGACTGCTTTCAATCATTCTATTTTTATTATTCTATTATTATTTAATATTCTATGATTCTATGATTCTATGATTCTAAGTACATGGTGTGGGTCTAGATTGCATAGACATTGCCTTACTGCATATTTTTTTCCTATCTGACTCCTGTCAGATGATTTGAAGCGTCTAAGTCTTGATTCTATTGACAAAATAACTACTCGAGATGTCGCTGTGAATGTTTGTGTGTTCAAGGAGCTCCTTTCTGAGGTTTGCTCAGAGGACTGCTGGAGCTTCCCTGTAGAACCAAATGGCCTGGAGCTGGCTGAGTGATGCCAGTTAAAGATGCTACCTTGCAATACATTTCCCCGAAACATTTCCACAGTAAGCAGAAAAATAAATAAATTTGTAACAGTTTGGGAGGCTTTTTGAAACTCTTTCCATATAAAGCTGTTTTTCAATCTGTCATCAATCTGCAGTAACCCAGTGAAGAAAAACAGATATGGTATCAGTTTGGATGTTGGATCCAGTTGTAAAAAGCTGCTAAAAACATGCAAAGCCAAATTTGGAAGATCTCAATTTCATATTCCTGGAAAAGGATGCATTGGCAGAGACATGAGCAGAAGTTTTAAGAGGCTTGCCTAAAACATGTTTATATTCCTTATTTGACCAATCTTTGGAGCTTGAAATATCTTTCTGCCTAAGCAGCAAGGTTTACTTTCACAGTGAGAGCTCTTAATCTGCCACTGGCATGGTGAAGTTCAGAAGCATCTGCACATCTTGGTTTAACACATCCTGACCAATCCTCTCCTACAACTACAAAGAATTTCACAAAGTAAATACTAGGAAACTCTTACGACTACTGACTCAAAAAAAACTTCAAAAGGTTTAAAAGCCCATTTTGAGCCCTCTGTTATGGAAACTTCCTAAAGGTTTCTAAAAAAATTTTGAGAGGTTTTTCCTGCAGTAATTTTGTGTTGCTGTTGCCTGCCTGCAGTTTTTTCTTACAGAATCATAGAACCATGGAATGGTTTGAGTTGGAAGGGGCCTTTAGGATCACCTAGTTCGACAGATCTTCTAATATCTTCACTAGATCTTAGGGAGAAGCTCTTCCCTGTGAAGGTGCTGAGGCGCTGGCAC
>JANHGB010001895.1:0-12521 GCA_026283785.1 Coracopsis vasa | reverse complement strand
GCTCCCGGCCTCACTACCACCCCAGGCATTGCGTGCAGCCTTGGCCACATCACTCAGGGAGGCACCTGAAACGGCCTTTCATTATTTTCCAGGGACTTTGCATAATTGGCAAGCGAAGGGACTGTTAAGCATCCCTCAGTGCTTGTCCCCGCATTCCCTGGCAGCCCCCCCCCGAGATACCTTCTATCCTAACACCTTTGCAAAAGCATTCAGAGGTAGCTAACATTGTCCTTCTACTCATAACCAAAAGGTAGAGACTCAGCTTTCCAGGGAGATTTAGGGATTTCTGGGGTTGCCCCCCAGGGCAAAGCTGGATTGGCCAGCTCTGAGCCCCTGAATGCAGGGCTCTGGTGCTGGCCCTAGTGTGTGCTCCAGCAGCCCCAGAGGTGATTCTTTACACATGTTGCTTTGGTAGGTTATCAAACTCCCTTATAAAGACCATAATTAACTTAATTTTTATGGATGAGCAGTGTCCTTTGATGGTGTTTGCGTCACAGAAAGAGTAAGGAGAGACTGATGCAAGTATGCCTGGGACAGCAAGGCTACGCTGACCCTGTGACAGATGGGGGGCTCATACATCCCACTGCCACATCCTCAGCACACAGCGCCCCAGATCGCAAGAGATTTTATAGAAGAAATAAAACAATAACTTCAGTGTAATAAGCTCATACACAGCCCTTCTTAGCTTAATTTTTAACTGCGAGGGTGACAATTAAACAACAGAACAACTTCCACAGGGAGCAGGTGGATTTGTCATCCTCAACGGATCAGATCTGTGTCCTCCTGTGAGGCATTTCAGGGGTGGTAAACTCACTTTCTGGGGCAGGCCTGGCTGACACCCCAGCAGCTGAAATGGGCATACTCAGACAAATTTTGAAAGACAGACATTTAAAGATTAGCAGTATGAATGCTGTTAGATTTAACTTATTGCTGTAACTGCAATGCAATTACATGTACACTATGCTGAGCTATTATACCATCCTAAGTGTCTGCACCAGTGGCCAGCACAGGCATGGATCCCACCATGAACTATCAGCAGCCCTACAGACCCTGAGAAGTCTGTATGAAACTGTTCTGCAGGCTACGTCCAGGCTGTCCCAGTTATCCTGTCATTTATGGGCTCAGGGCAGCTGAAACAGGAGGAGTTTTTGTCTTGAGGCCATGAAAGCCAACCTACGACTGCAATGGCTCCTCCTCACTCTCGCATCTCAGGAGTGCTTCTGCCACATAGTAACAGTAGGGAATGAACTGTGTGACCCACAAGCATAACCACAGCCTAACATTGCACGAAACACGTAGAAACAAAAATAAGAGCATGTTCTAACCATGTTTCAGCTATTGTTCCTCAGCAGGATTTTCATCTCACGGCAATTTCTGAGGGAGTTGAAGTCTTTGTGGTTTCTTTCATTTGAGGGGAAGAAAAGAAAAGATCAAAGCGCAGCACCCTCTGAGATCTGGCCTGGGTAACACTGTCCCCAGATGACTCAGTGGCATGTGACATCGTAGCCTGCAAAACAAGCTTTAGCAAGGCAAGATGCATGAGCGGCTCAGTGCTTGCTGCCCTGCCATGGGGCTGAGCAGCAGTAAGAGGGGGTAGTGTCACCAGAGCCCCCCATGAGGTTGTGGTGGATGAGACAGCTGCATCCTGAGTAAGACCAGCACAACGTCCTACAAATCCCATACTTTGAGATTCTCCCCAGCTACATGCCAGTACCTTCTCTCCTGGGACAGAGTCCCTTCACACCCCAGGTTGGCTCCCGCCTGGCAAGAAAGAGAGATTTAAAATCCCACTTAAAAGAAAACAGTGTAGGAGCTTGTGGGCTGTCAGAGAGGCTGTCCCACGGAGCCCTGCCTCCTTACACAGGCACCTGTACTTCCAGCACAGGGCAGCAGAGCCTCTCAGCCTTGTGAGGAAGGGTCAGCCAAGGAGCTGCGTGCCTCAAGCTACCCCCAGAAAACCAGCTGCCCACCCAGCCGCTCTGTGCCCACCTACAAGCCTTACAAACTCTGCAAGGCTCAAGCAACCTGACCTAAGATCAATGTGAGCCCTGATTAGAACAGGGAGTTGCACCAGAGACCTCCTGATATACTGCCAACCTGAAGGTCATACCACAACACCACCACCATCTCTTTCTGTGCATCTCCCATAGAGGCTAAACCACTCCAAGCCCTGACACAGAGGCTCTGCAGCCTGAGTTCCTCTGGTATTGAGCTTATCCCTTCTGCTAACCTAGCTGGTACTGATCATCACCTGAGCAGGCACAGGACCTCAAAGAGCCCATTAATCACAGCTGACTCAAGCCCAGCCTTCCCAGGATTTCTTCTCCCACTTGTGCCACACCAGCAGAAGAAACCCACATCTTCCACCAGCATTTTGCTACAATTGACCAATTTTATGCAGAGAGCCCAGGACGTAACTCCTGAATCCTTGTTAAGCTTGCAAGGCAGGAGGCCTGAGGGAATAGACATAAAAACCCTTCACACAGCAGTCTCAAGAGGCTAAGCAGAACTTTGAGCCTGGGAACTTTGATCGCGTTAGTAAATCACAAGCAGCAATTGGAAGACTGGAGAAGGACTCTCCTAACATCCTGGTCTGCCCATAAGATGAAAGAATAGGCCGTACGTTTAATAACTTTGCATGTTTTATGACATTATTGTCTGTAAACCTTAGTTTCATGAGTAATCAGAAAAACGACTCCTTTAATAGAAAACACGGTGTACTTGCCACAAAAGCAGAGGATGAAAATTGGTCTCCTATGCAAATAGTTCAATTATAATCAAACACAAACACTGAAAAAGGTCAAGTTCCCGAAAGGATGTATGTTTACATTACAAATAAGGAACTGGGAAAAAGGAACGATATGACAGTTTTACTACTTGGGAGCTGTGACTTGCTAAGGTAAACGGCAGTATCACAAGGGGCTTGAGGTGCAGCAAACTCCTGGTGGTGGCACTATGCTTTTTTTGGTTTTGAAAACCTGTAAAAAGGCCTATTCTTTTTCACAAAGCCATGAGGCTGACCCCCAGATAAGTTGGCAGAGTTTCCTATTTGGTGAATGGCCTGAGTGCTTGCTTTGTTGGCCTGAAATAAGCACAAACAACTCTGAAGAAAGCAGAATTTCTCATACATACTCTTAACTGAGGATAAAATAGTATTTAAGATGGGTCCAAATCCTCAGGAGAAGAAATCAGCTCCTTGTAATTATTTTTTAACTGCTTTTGGTTCCCAGTCATGAATTGTTAGTAACAATCTGGCTTTAAGACATTGGAGCTTTTTTGGAGTAACAAAATCAAAACCACTAGATATTTTACTATTTATAAGTAATCTGTTACAGTCAGGTAATGGAATCCTACTATAGCTTTGAATTAATGTATAACTTAAATAACAGTTAGTCTAGTGCTGATGCATTGGTTTACATCCAGGAAGGCTTTAGGCAAAAGCAGGGCCTGATGTGGATGGTTGAATAGTACAATATAAAGAAAGAGAGCCTAACACAAGAAAGACAGCAGGCCCAGTATAGAGAATTATAACTATAGGACAGGAAGTATATAAGGAAATATAAATATAAGAAAGCTTACTACAAACAAAGACAAAGGTTTTCCTCTGCCACCTCCCAGAAGGTGTCTCAAGTTTTCAGAGTTGCAGGCTGGAGCCCACAACCACCTCTAGACACCCACCTGTGGGAAGGGATCAAGGCTGGAGGAAATCTGCTACAAATACCATCCAGGTGTGAAACATTAAGCTCAAAAACATTAAAATGAGGCCAAGAGTGCCCAGCAATGAGCCATGACTACTATACTACTTTGACTGCAATAATGGTATTCTCCTGTAGCCATCCATGTTTACTTTAACACATCCACTTGGACAGAAAGTAGTACACCCACATTCCCCCAGCCCATTGGTTGTGCACAGCTCCACGAAAACACTGTTGGAGAGATTTTTCAAGAATGTCTTCCCTTCTCATTTTAAGCTGGAAAATTGGAAACTTAAAACTGGAAAAGTTAGCCTTTCTCAACCCCTGTATTATTGTAACTCAAGACTTGCAATCAATCTCCAACAAGGCAGCATTCAGCAACACATTCAACAGGGTAAATAGTCATGTCCTCAAAATTATGATAGACTTAATATTGAGATTGGGCATCTAGAATCATAGAATGGTTTTGGTTAGAAAGGACCTTCAGATCATATAGTTCCAACCCCCCTGAAATGGGCAGGGATGCCTCACACTAGACCAAGTTGCCCAAGTCTGTATCCAAACTACATTCCAGCCACATACTGAGTGCTGAAGGCAGGTAGAAATTTCCCTTCGTTTTCAGAAGTGCAAAACAGTTTCAGCTCCCACTGAGGTGCCGAGGATGCTTGAAGGAAAACAACTATTTTTACAACAAGCAAAACCCAAGACAGCAAACCAGATTCCTCAAATCTCTGTTGTTTGAGAGCTCCCAACTGCCCCCTAGAGTTGCATTGAGCTTCAGAAGAGTTTTGATCAGTTATGCCTAGTTACAAAATAAAACTTTGTATCGATCTCAAAATAATGGATATTTTTTATTATGAGAAGACAGGCAAAGCTATTGAATGCAGGATTTCGCTACTTTATTTGCCTTTCTACATCAGCCAAAATTCGCATCACTTGCACCTGCAGCTGAGGACCTCCTTAGCAAAGACAACCATAAAACCCAAATAAGTAAAGTGTTGGACTTGTCAAAATTGATGAGATGTAATTTAAATGTAAGGCACCTTGAGAACTGCAGCTGCAAATGCTAACAGAATAATGCCAATCATGTCCTGGGCAAGGAGGAGGGCAGAAGTTATTCTGAAAATCACTACACCACAGACCTATGAAAAGGATATAGAAGTCCCTTACAGTGCAAGAAGGTAACTGACCACCACTATCAGGAAGAAGTTGTACCTGTGGTGCCTTGTCCTAAGGAAGGAAGAGGGAGCTGCTGCTGCCCTTCTGCCAGCCCCCACTTCCACAGACACTGCAAACTGTGCATCAAAACACCTCCGAGGGACACTAAGATGATCTGCCCAGCTTGCCCCTGTCCACCAAGTGGTAGCTTGACAGGTCTTTATGAATCTATATGCATTGCAAAGTATTACACGTAGACATTATGCATGGTTTATTTTATCAGCTTATTTTCAAAGTGTACTATGAAAGTATTTTCCAAGCACCTTTCCAACATTTTGCGTATGGAAAAACTGAGAAACAGAAAAACCAAGAACCTTCACTTCTGATACACCAAGTCAGATATATTTCAGTGTTTCTTCAGCAAAAAATTAATGTGGGGAAAAACTGTGGTACGAATGTATATAACCAGCACCACGAGTCAAGGAGCCCGCATGAGTTGGTGAGTCTAACTCCTGAATCAACTCCCACACCCCAAATTAATCAGGATAACTAGCAGATTTCCAGTTCACAAAAGTCACATTAACTATTGCAAACTTTTCTGAGCACTCCCAAAGCTGAACATAATTTACACTTCCAAACAAGTACAGGATACGTTGTGCATCCTGCCTAAGACCAAGCTACTGACAATGTTGTTCTTTTACCTGCCCTAAATAATCAATGTATTTTAGGCTGGAAGATCAGTTTGTCCCAGATCTATCTCTGCTCCCAAATGCGTGTTCAAGCTTGTAGCTTGGTGTGACTGCAAAGGTAAAAACACAGAGAGCCAGCAAAGCTCTGTGTCTGTCCCCTCTCCCCTGTTACTGTATGCACCAGTGAGATTTCAGCTTTCCCATTAGCTGCATCTGGTACATCTGATCAAACTGGTTCTTTGCCCAGTTGCAAATGTCAAGAAGGGAAGGAGCACACATAGGCTAAAAGCGATCTATTGGAAACGTGGGGTGGTGGGAGGGACCTGAGAATGCAGGAAAACCCAAGTCCTGAAAATATCCAGAGGAAGAAAAGGGATGGCCTGAAGGGCTGAGCAATAAAGTGCCTTTTCTCCTTAGAGTCTTCAGGGGAACAAACAGTCAGACAGAGATGAACAAACCTTCTCCAGCCAAAAGAGGGATTAGGGACTGCTTCCAAGAGGAAGGACCTACCAATAAATTCAAAGTGAGATTCAGCAAGGATAGCAGAGCAGGCTCTAAGTGACAGCAGTTATTTACTATGTGCTCATACAGACTTCAGCAGGACTCTGTTTACTTCTCCTCCTCTACATGTTACCTAACATTACGGTGCAGCATTTTAACAGCTGCAATCCCAGATCCTTCCAGGTGACTGCACACTATCAGCGTGAATGTCTGCATACAGCACATTAAATGCATATGTCTCCCAAAACAGTCTCTGTGTATATATTAACCACTGATCCCGGCTGGTTGCAGAGCAGCATCTGTGCAACACTCAGTGCCACTGCTGCACAACCATTTTAGAAGGTTGAGTGAAGAAAAGCACAGATGTTTTCCAAAATCCCACAGGACAGTTTGCACTGTTACCAACAGCTGGGCAGGCTTTTGCATTGTAACATCAGAGCAGACAGTAACGCAGAAGAAAAGGAAGAGCTGGAGCCTGAGCTGAGCTGCCAGCATTCCAGCGAGAAATGTTATTTCAATAAAAAGCACAAATGTAGATGCTATTTCTGAGTGGAACAGAATCACTCCCCACCAGTTCTTCATATTCTGCTTGAAATTTCTACTGTCTCTCCCATCAAATGAAGTTTGATCACATTTATCCATGTGATTTTTGTTACTGTCACAATATTCTCAGAATCGGGATTTCAGAAAAAAGAAAACACAAAAACAAAAACAGAATTGCAGGTTCTATTGCTTCTTGCACCCCAGGCCTCCCTGTCTGACTGCAGTCACTTGGTCTCCACATGTAGTGGAAGGTCTATAGCCCAGGTGGGCCCTCCACCAACCTAAGCAGTGGAGTGCTTAGGATTCAGGATCCAACTGGGAAGCCCGGGAAAGGAAACCTGTTGCAAGTGAATTATAGTTGCAGGTGCTCTCACAAGCAGCAAAGCTATTCAGCAAATGTTAATGTTTTCACACAGTCTGCCTCTCTCCATCGCAAAGACAAAGGCTTGCCAAGATCTGTGTTTGCTGAAATCAGCCAAGATCTGAAAAACCTTCCCTCCAGCCAGCAGTATCAGCAGATTCAAAGTGGCCCCTCTCTACTAGGTCTTCAACATTCAGATGAATGCAAAATGTTTTGCCACATCATTTGAACAAGTTTGTTTCAGATGAGGGAGGGGCAGTTACTACGGGGCTTAGTTCATCCCATGGAGAGGTGTAATTAGAGTGAAAACCGAAGTATATCTCACAATGACACATATTAACACAGTATTTTTGAAAGCAGTACAGATGTACCCATGGAAAAACATTACAAGAGGAAGAAATGTACTTTGAGCAGTGTAAACCTGTATTGTCACATTACTACACCTTCTTTCCATCTGAGAAAAAACATCATAGCAAGTCAGTATGGAAAACAGTCTTTGTTGTTGTTTCTTTTTTATTGTAATTATCCTGTCTTGCAAACAGACAACGAAAACTGGAGATTGGCCAGATTTGTGGGAAACCAGAGATGCACAGTGCACCTGGAAGTCACTCTATCTGTTTTTCTTTCCTCAACTGCCCTGTCAGGCTCTGTATACATCATCTTAATGCAAATATTCCTCTTTTTAGTCTATATATTGTGCTAGAACCTAGGACTCCTCTATCACAGGCAGTGTCCTCACAGGGATCAGCGTTGTGGAAATATGGAAGCACAAACTAAAACTAGTTCCTGACCACTTTTTTGAAGTAAAGGCACACCATATGAAAAGTTCTGGAATGCCACCCCAGTTCTTACAGAGCACAGTCAGAAATAACCTGTATTCCTTATCTCTAAACCAGGAGATCCATAGCCAGAGCATATAAGTACAGCCTGCAGAGCTGCTTTTCTGGCCACGCCACGTCTCTCTGAGATCTGGTCCACTGTCCAAAGTGCTTCTACTCTCTGTTTTAATTGAGGAAAATGCAAAGAGCGCCTCAGGCTCTGTTTGTACCGACCTGAAACGCAATTTAGTTATAGTTTAACTCCTGCTTGAAAACTAGGTCAAGAGGTGAAGCCTACAAGCCAAGGAGAAGTCCTCAAGCAGGCATGTGGTTACTGGGTGCACAACATAAAATCAGCTACACCATCTCTAAGCATAACCTTGAGATTCATCATGTGCAGAAGCCTTTGGAAACTGTTGAGGACAACTATTGTCTCTAGAAATACCAGCTAAACAGGGTAAGAACATGAAGACCTAATGTTATATTCATTGGGTGCTTTCTCCCACCAGATGTAGGCAGAACAAATTTTGCCCCAAAAGCAGCTGAACTGCCACATCAAAGCTTACAAGCATCCATGTGCCCTTAGCTCAGAGATACTGCATGGTTTCATTCTGCCAGGGCTTCTGGGACTCTAGAAAGCTTCTCAGGAATCTGAGAGAGAAAGCGTTACAGACTGTGACGTCTCTTTCCCTATTCTACACAAGCAGGGAAAGCTCTGTTGCTTCACACACATTCCAAAACATGTTATTCACCCTGAAATACACAGAAGACATCAGACAAGTGAGAACTTAATCAGTGAGGCACTTGCTGTTGTGAATCTTGTCTCACTAAAGGAGAAAGGCACCATGAGTAACATTCCCTAAAGCAGGGGACTGTTCAGAGAAAAGCATAATACTTGCTATGATGCCAGTGACATGGGTAAAAGTGGGGCAAGCAGATGTAACAGTACTTCTACGGCACACCTTCCAGCAACCGACGTGCTGTCCTCAGTTCAGCTATGGCTAAGGATGGGACATCAAAATTCCTGAAGTTGCAAGGGTTGAGGTTTCGTCTTTTATCTGATCTCACAGTGCTGTCACCTTGGTATCTTCGCATAATCTCAAGCTTTTCTAAGCAAACATTTCCACAGAGCAGCAATGGTATGTGCTAACTCTTTCTATTTGCCCTTTGTATTTCCCAGGGTTGCAGGCGATCTCCCATTCAGCAAGGCTGATGTGGCTTTACCGCAGAGCCAACAGGAGGCTTCTCAGAGGATATGACCAAGCATAGCATGTTTTTGTCTCCCTCCTTTTCCCTGTGGTGATTGAGGGTTCTCCTCTGCTCTGCCCTGCCCTTCCTTCAGGCCAGTTAGATAAGTCTCAGGCTCAGTCTGATCTTACTCTGCCTCCCTTCCCCCCTGCATTTTAGGTTCCTGCATTTACCGTGGTACAACATAACTGCATGTCTCCGGAAAACCTGACCATGGATCCCTCTCAGATCCTGTTTTCAGAGTCACATGTAGGTATCTCAGTAGGTTTACGGTGTTCCTGTGGCCTTCATCTACATTGCAAAATGAGTCTACTTTCTACTTCCTGGCATCCATGGAAAACAATGGGGATTTGATATTTACATCTGGATGGCTTACAAGATACTGCTCCATCTCTGAAGAGCTACTGAGCTTGGGAAGTAGTTGTCAATCTAATTACATGTAACTGGAAGTTTTCTTCATCCACCCTTCTCTGAACATCTGTGTAGATCTTCAGCTGATGTAAATCAGCATAGCTGTGCTTAGTTACCACAGCAGAGAATCTGGCACATGTCTTACAGTTCTTCCAATATTAAAACCACGCATTTTCTTTTTATATGAGCTCAAATATTTATATGATGTTCTCTGGACAATTTTACATTTTTTGGTGCGGATTAGTCTCCTCCGAAAGAGATGGGTGTAAGTGAAATGGTTGCAGCATTTAGACTTTACTCAGGCCCCAGTTTCTGTGTTTTTTTCTGATTCTTGTTTGCATCATTGTTTTAATGAAGTGTACAATAAAAAAAATAAAAATCCATATATGGGAAAGGAACTAATGAAGGACCAATGGAGGACCAAAAGCTCTTTGCAGATGAAATGCAAAGTACTTAGTGGGGTTAATGCTAGCAGAGCCAGTTAAGGCCAGTTGAGTTACATGGGTGCCATGCTAGAGTTGAAAGACAGACTTTGTACATTTGTAAATCTTACATGTCGGGTCACTGCACTGGAATATATCCATTACTGTTGAGATGATGGATCTATGCTCATTTACATCAGAGGACAAACTGGCTACTTATCTATGTATGGAAATACGTTCATCTCCAAGATTACTCCACAAATTTATCTTCAGTCTTGGACCACATGAAATGGAATTTTAAAGCTCCAAGTCACCATAATATACCAGTTCCTCCTAGGGTAAGGTCCAAAAGCTCTGATGGTCTTCTGCAGCATCCCTGTCCCCATAGCCATGCAGGATGCTGAGGAATTTTTTTCCCCAGCTGTGAACTTCTGCATCAGAAGATTTTTCTCCTGACTTTCATTGCTTTTTACATTATTTGATGGCCATCCCTTGATGGAGAGACTTGCTTGATGCCTTCTGAATCTTGACTGCAGTTCATCACAGTTTTTCACAGTGGTTGCTGAAACAGCTCCATGTTAACTACTACATAAATCTATTTCCCCAAATGCAGACAGTTTGGAATCCTCTTCTGTTTGGCTACAGAGTTTTTCCTTCCCATCAGTCGCACTAGAAAAGTTATTAAAAACTGTTTTTAATAAACCACAGAAAGCTATGCATTTCCTGTACATGCCTGGCTAACAATAAAGGCTCCTTTTCAAAAGTGCCATTTGCAAAGTTTATATCATCTGCCAAGGAAGCTATACCTGTACTCAAAGTAGCAGAAGTGAGTGAACCCAAAGAAAACCCCATGCATATTTCCTTTACCAACAATCCTCCAGCTGGTTCAGAAAAAATCACTAAGAATGAAATTTTTGCACTTTTTTAAATCCCGCAGGATTCCTCTGTCAGCACCAGAAATATCCTATTGCAAAAACCCTCTCCATCTTGTCTTGTCTGCCTACAGAATAAGCTGGCTAAGAAATGCAGTTTACTTGATCTGTCGCAACATCTGGAAGTCATATTGACACATCCAAGCAAATGAGAACTGAAGACCAGCAAGTTATGTGAAGAACAAACATGTCTGGCTGACCCTCTCCCAGACACCATATTATTGTGAGAGGAGATAAATGGAACCCAATGGAGAAATGCAGGAACAAGAAAAAGATTACATTTGTACAACTTACCTTCATCATGTCAAAGATCCTGCCTTTAATTTGTGTCCAGTAGCACAGCTGAAAGCTTATACTAATCAATATATCCTGCAGGATGTTAAGGGAGAGCTATAGAAATGCTGTTATGAACAATTCGTGGGGTAATAACTCCTAAGCTTTATTATTAGCTCATCAGCTGAGATAAAGAACAGTCCATTCTACAGGGAGACTTGACTTTACCAATAGTTGTGGCTGCACTGAAGGTGCTGGTGACAGCATCACGCCTTGCAAATAAAGCTGTTTGTAAATTGCATTTCTTCCATAGCGGCTACTGACTGGCAGAGTTTCCGTATTTTCGTGCTGCCTCTTCTCCCAGCTCAGCATCACACTGCAAGCTGAAATGCTTCAACCTGAACTGTCTAGCACCAGCATGAACTGTTTGTTACCAGCAGTTCTCACTTGGTGTTGTGAATTTTACATCTTTTAGGTCACCAAAGAAGTGTTGCTGGGCTTGTCCTACTGTCTGTCTATGGAGGCCACCAGAGCAGCACTAATCACTGGGATGCTGACATGCTCCAAAACATCTTAGAAATTCTGCCTTACCATCTGATGTGCAGTTTGATGCACAGATGGCATTGATGAAATATCACTTTAGTGCACCAAATATTTGTCAATAGTAAGTCTCTGCCTCGGAGCCACCCAACAAACTGGAATACACTATTGCTTTGTTGACCTTTAATTGGTGTGAAGTTTAATGGCACATTGTTCTTAAACTCTCTGTGATAACTGCTGAAAGACACGCTGGGTTTGCTACTACAGTTTTACAGCTTTTCACTAAATGTGCCATTTGCCAGCTGCCCTGTCACCTAGTAGCGACTGAGTGACATCTCCAGGGGGTTGGCACAGTGAAGGCAGGAGATACTGGTCTGGTTACATATGCCACATCACCACTGGCATGAGGGAAGTGGTGAAGATCCCAAGAACTGGACTGAATGACTGGAAAAAAGGAAATATAACCCCCATTTTCAAAAAGGGGAAAATGGATGATCCGGGGAATTACAGACCAGTCAGTCTCACCTCTGTGCCTGGCAAAATCTTGGAGCAGGTTCTCCTGGAAGGCATGCTGAAGCACATGAAAAGCAACAAGGTGCTTGGTGACAGCCAGCATGGCTTTACTAAGGGGAAATCCTGCCTGACCAATTTGGTGGCCTTCTACGATGGGGCTACGGAACCGATGGACAGGGGTAGAGCAGTTGATGTCATCTACCTGGACTTGTGCAAAGCGTTTGACAATGTCCCACACGACATCCTTGTCTCTAAATTGGAGAAACATCAATTTGATAGGTGGACCACTCAGTGGATAAAGAACTGGCTGGATGGCTGCACAAAGAGTTGTGGTCAATGGCTCAGTGTCCAGCTGGAGACCAGTAATGAGTGGTGTCCCTCAGGGATCAGTGTTGGGACCGGTCTTGTTCAACATCT